>PVJI01002538.1:0-142300 GCA_004026765.1 Micronycteris hirsuta | reverse complement strand
GTTCTGCTACTGCGTTTCTTGCTCCAAATTGTTTGTTCAATCCTGCCCCTCCCCAATTATCTTGTTTTTGTATTAGGGAAAAAGCAAAAAAGGAGAACAGGGTTATCTGACAAAAATTTATGATAGACTTAACCTCCCTATAGAGTAACTTGTAAATTTAAAAGGGGTGTTATTTGTTTCCAAGCTAAATGAATCTCTAATCAGTAGAATGTGTTGCAGGAAGTGAGCAAAACCCTGGCCTGGATCTTGGTAAATTAAACCAGTTAACTTGTGGCTTCAATTTAACTATGTTTGGATCAGAAATCTGTATTTTATTAGGCAAATCCTTTCTAAATTTGCATTTTCTTTTTTTTCCTTTACTTTCCCCTTAGTTTTTAATAAAGTTATTTTCAAATTTTAGCTTTTCTTTGTTAAGCACCAAGCTAGATGGGAAAGGAATTTTTGTCTATTTTGGGGTCTTCCATCAATTAGACAATTTAGTGTCCCTGGAGGCAGATGTGAAGACAAAGAGCACCAAAAGGAAGTGGAAACCCTGGGAAGAGAGAAACAATTTAGACAGCCATGCTTTTTTTGCCTATGATGATCTCTGTCTTAATCCATTTGGGTTGCTATAACAGAATATCATAGACTGGATGTGTTATAAACATCAAAAATTTATTCCTCACAGTTCTGAAGGCTGAGTCCAAGATCAAGGTGCCAGCACATTCACTTCCTGGCGAGGGTCCACATAGCGCTTCACAGATTGCTGTCTTTTTACCCTGGCCTCACATGATGGAAAAGGGGTACGGATCTCTCTGGGGTCTCTTTTTTAGGGACACAAATCTCTACAAAAGCGGGCTCTACCATCACGACCGAATCACTTCCCAAAGGTCTCGCCTCCAAATGCCACCACTGTGGAGATTAAATTTCAACCTACGAAGTTTGTGGTGGACACACTGCAGTCTATAGCAGTCTTCCATAGAGACTTTTCCTTTCTGTTTATGAAGTGTTTCTTTATGCTTATTTCTAAAACCTAGTTCTCTGTAATGCTATGTAAGAACCTGGCTGCACAGTCTTCCTAAAACAGAATCTCCAAGATTAGGATTCAAAATTTGCATATTTATTAAGGTCCTCTCACGATGCTTAACCTGCTAGCAAGGCAGGCTCTCCATTATACAGCGAAGTAAAACTCTACTCTCAATGAGTCTTATTTCTTATGTTTTTATTTTTACTTTTTTTGCTTTTTCATCAGGCTCTTTTGGAGTTGAAAAGAATTCTACATAATGATTTAAGAGTTCAGTTATTTCATGAGGGTTAGAAATTTCTCAAACAAAAAATATTTCTCCAACTGTTTTATCACTGACAGAAAAATTTCCCAACAGTTGATTTTTTTCTTTGGTATTACTTCTCTAGTGTTATTATTTATGATAGAGAAAAGTAAACATACTAAGTTCAAACAACTTGTAATTTAATTAACTAGCTAGCTATCTGCTATAACATATTAGACATAGGAAACCTGAGACTAGAGTGCCTCGTGCATAGTGGATGCTCATCAAATATTTATCTGCGGACTGACAGGAAGAAAGGAAACGTTTTATAGGAAAGAAGAGTGGACAAAATTGAGTTCTGTGGTCGCTAGAAACAATGAACTTATTTTTATTCTGACCTTCCCAGAAATGTTGCAATATGCCACCCCTTAGTAGTTTCCTAAAATAATTCTACCTCTTATTTTTAATTTTTTGGAGGTGTAGTCATTATACAGGATATTACAGTGATCTTAAGTGTACAGTGGGTGAAAGGTCTTTGTATATCCTATATATAATTCTTGTGCCAGATAGAAGTATTCTGAATATTTTCCCCAGTCTGTGGCTTGCTTTTTTAACTGTTTAAGTAGGTGTTTTGAGATGACCAACTTTTAATTTTGATAGAATTCAATTAATCTTTAGTACAAAAGCATATTTTATGTTTAACCTTCTATTAATCATTCCTACACTCATTCCTTCATATAAATTTGAGTTTCTATATGGTACTTGTTCTTTCAAAAGAATTTTCTTTAACATTGATTGAATTTTAAATCTGTGGCTGCCAAATTCTCTCAACATTTGTTTAATAGAAATGTTTTTATTTCCTTTTTATTTTTGAAGGATTTTTTGAGCAATGTTTTGAATTCTAGACTGACTTTTATTTCAGCATTTAAAAAAATGTTGTTCCATTGTGTTTGAGAATGGATAGTGTCATATTTAAAAAGCTAGTGGTTTCTATTATATTTTTCCTGTATATAATGTATCCTTTTTATTTGGCTGCTTTTAGAATTTTCTATTTTTCTTTGAGTTTTAACCATTTGATAAGGAAGTGATTGCATGTGCTTTTCTTGTATCTATCTCAACAGCGGTTTTTGGTTGTTGTTGGATATGTGGGCTGGTATTTGTTAAAACATTTTTACACATATTCATCTGTGCCTGATATCGACTTATAAATATATCATTGAGGTCATTTTTTTACAGTTTGTGCTTTAATTTGTGTAGTTTTAAAAATCTGTTTTCAATTCACTGACAGTTTTTCAGCAAAGTGACCCAATTAATAATTTTTTTCACTTGAAATATTGCATTCTTAGAACATCTTTATTTGATAATTGTTATTTATCTACTAAGATATTTTTATATCTTTTTATTTTTTCTATTTTTGTCTTTTCATAATGCATAACCCACAGTCACAGGTAACAGTGTGGTGGTGGCCAGAGTGAAGGGGGGTGGGGGCTGGGTGGAGATGGGCGAAGAGGGGGTCAAGATGGGGACATCCATAATAGTGACAATAATAAAAATAAAGTTAAAAATGTCTTTATTATATTTATTATAGCTGTGTCTATTTCTTGTCTCATAATTCTACTATCTGGGACATCTCTATCACTTTGTCTATTAATGATCTACTTTTTATTTTTCTGTTTATTCACATGTCTAGAATTTTTGTTTGTATACTGCAAATAGATGTTACATTGCTGAAATCCAATGTAACTCTTTTGTCACCCAATGTACTCTCTTTTAAACAATATTAAGTTTTGTTCTGGCAAGTGATATATTTACCTACAGATCAGCTTGATCCTGTCAAGGCTTGGGAGTATCTAGAATAGCCTTCTTCCTAAAACTTGGTCTTTCTTTTTTTATTGTTGTTCTATTACAGTTGTCCTCATTTTTCCCCATTAGTCTCCCCTGCCCTACCCACCTCTACCTTCCACTTATACAGTGGAATACTATGCAGCAGAAAGAAAGAAGGAACTCCTACCTTTCATTACAGCATGGATGGAGCAGGAAAACTGTCTTTCTGAAGGCTGGAATGAAAGTCCACTGTTTTTCAGTGAGGTTTATCTACTCTGACTGGTTAGAATTTTAGTACTGTCAGCACTGAGAAACCTCTAGAATTTTCACTCAGCTTTCATTCAGATCTCTTTCAGACCCTGTGATATAACAGCTTGTGCAAACACATCTTAGAATTTCATAAAAGAGTCAAGAGAGACTCCACGCAGATTTCTAGATTTCCTTTTCAGTATGCTGGCTCATAAATTCCAACCATCTCAGCAGCCCCAGATCCTCCTGATCTCTGTTTGTTTGTCCAGCAGCACCACTGCTCTGCATTTGTCCCCACTTCTCTATGGCTCGGTTTGGAAAGTATCCCCAGTTGAAAGCTGATGTAAAAATAGAGTTCACCTAGCATGCGTTTCTTTTTTTTAAGGATCATAGTTCTGCGCTATGTGTTCATGACAACACCACTTTATAGCTGTTTAAAGTGGGAAAGTCAATCAACACCTATCATTTAGTTTTGGCTATAATTATAATTTCTCTTTTCTCTATAAATACAAATAGTTACATTTGCATGGTGGCCTATTCTTTTTAAAACATTTTCATTCATTATCTCTTATCATTCTCAAAACATTATCAATGAATTAGCACTCATGATAGTAATCAGGGAAGAAGGAATTTTAAATTCCATATTTTTGATAAGGATTAAACCTCAAGAAGGGTTAGTGATTTTAGCCTAAACCATTTAAATTGGTATTCAGTTTTCTAATTCTCGTTTTAGTACTTTGCCCATTATGCAATACTGTCTTAAGGAAAAACAAAATTATTGGCTCTTTGAGTATATATTTTTAAATTTTTGTTGTTTTTCTTTGTTTGAACATATGCTTGCTTTATACCGGTTACAATTTGTCAGAAATATAGAGATGTTTTATAATCCTTTTTCTTAAGAATTTTCCTATTCTGGTTTTGCTTCTTTCATGCATTCTGAGAAATTCAATATCAGATGTGTCTATATTTATAGCTGACCTTGTTAGCAAATTATGGCCACTAGTTTTATTTTAATTAAAATTTTGGCATGGGTGTTACAAATACCAACATAATTTTAGATTTTTGTAGCATAATTATAATGTCCAGAGAAAGACATTGCGTCCACCCTGTTCTTGTTGTAATTTGGTATTAATATGGCTATCTCTGCCACAGTGCCAGCACCGTCTTTGGTTCCAAGCATTCTAAGACAGGTGAAAACTATCTGTACTGTTTAAACACTAGTCCTTACTGTAATGGCTGGTTTAGCAAAGATGCTTATTAAATATTTGTTGAAAGAGTAAACCATGATTACTGATTATTGATTAATTCATATCTGGAACTAAATCAATTCTAAGCATCACAATTTAACCATGTCATGACAGACTGGATAAAATAGAGGGAAGAATGGCATTGGTGGTGAAAGGTGTAGAAAAACAATTGAAATTAGAGACATTAATCTGAAGAGATCCCTAATAGAGCATCTTATGAGTACTTCAAAACATTTGAAGTTATCTTATGTAGGTTGAGTGGTAGACTCTCTCTGTGATGCTTCATAGAAAATCCCTAGGCCTAATGGGTGATGTTTCAGAGATGCAAATGTTCAACTCGCAATAAGTAGGAATTCTTCAGATAAATGTATACAGTAGGACTTATTTGGAATCATGTCTTCCTTGGAGAGATGTTACTACTAGAAGTATTTGATGCATTCAACCACACACACACACACACAGAGAAAGTTCAAGAATAACTGTTGATCTGGCATGTTCTTAGCAGAAAATTAGAGTAATTATATTTTCAAAGGATTGTCAACATTCCAGAAAATAAATTATAAGGGCAAAAGAGAATTAAAAAGAGATCATGAAAAACACTGAACATTTAGTATGGAAACATTGATCCTTGTGACTTAAGCTAAGAACAGTCCACATAACATATTTAGGATCAGGTTTCAAAATATAATCTTCCTAAAAGTTTTCCATCCTCTAGGTTGGTACACAAACAATTTATGGGGAAACCAAATGACCCTTTCAACTGCCATTAACCAATATGCAGCACAATTTAATCCTAACTACTTAGAAGTTTAAAAATGGTGACATTAAGAAGTTTGAACTTTCTCAGCCTCATAGACTTGTGAGTATACATGAGGTCATACATTTGTCTAAATGATTACTTTCATCTACTAATAATGCCTGTGTGATTCTTGCAAAGGCTCTGTGCTCCTTTGTTAGTCTTCAAGGGTCGATTAAATGTTCAAAATCACACAAGTAGAGACTTAGCTAGACATTGTCAAAAACTTTCCTGTGTCATATGACTGTTCTTTGCTGCTATGGCCACTGCCCAAAGCTACTGATGTGCAGATCTGAAATGCTCTGCCACTTTACTGAGGTTTTATAGGTAGGTCAAGCTCATGATTTCATGTTACCTAAAGAATAGGTTTTTCCTAGGAGGAACATTTTCAGTTTTGTCCCATTTATAATTCCCTAAATGCTCAGTTGTATCTGAAGGTCCAGGAGTAAACACAATACAGATATACATTCTAAGGTAGGATACAGGCTATGTACCACTTCTGGAGGAATCTCTGATGCTTAGAAATCATTACTAGAGTACTTGAGTTTCCTGGGATACATTTTAGAAATGATCTATAAAGCATTCAAGAAGCTCAGAAAAAGAGAAAAATTCCATCGTATAGAAAAATCAAGTAACTGTTATTGACGTGTAAAAGTAACCATGGGCTGAACTTACATTTTTCTTCTTTCCAGAATATCTGCCTTGTTTTTGCTTTACTTTCTAAAGCAAGTACTGATTGAGTAAAGGAGTCATCAGCTACACTTTGTGATCCCTGTATTATGTTCACTCTTGGGAAGATAATGTTAAACCATTGATTCTCTGTAATGTGTGTGGATCATGGCATTAAATAGGAATCTGATCTTTGATTCAATGATTTTCCAACTGTAAAATCTAAACAGACTTCACATTGATAACATCTTTTTTAAAAAATAAAATCTGTGTTCATAACTGTGAGATTTTATGAGTGGAATTATAGTTTGGATTTATCCAAAGTATTCTCTGTTTCTCTTGCTTTTTCTTTCTTCCTGATACTCTGATACACACACACAAACACACATACACATACATATATTCAGTGCCCAGCTTATATATATATATATATATATATATATATATATATATATATGACATAAAGATAAGATATATAGATTAAATATAAACAGCTTGCTGCAGGTCATGTTATGCAGGTCAATTACATTATGTATGATGAAGAAATAAGTATAAGAATTATCAAGGGGTAAAGCATTTGCTTATGTGTGTTCATGTGGTGTGTGTTGGGCATGTAAGAGGTGTTTTTCAGAAACAAAGTTTTAAGTACAAAATATAGAAAATACAATTTGAAACGGTCCAATATCCAAAGCATTTAAACCAAAGACACAAGGTAGGAATTGGTCGGAGATATTCCCAAGGGTTAGATATTTTACCTAAGCGAGATAATGCTGGTAGAGAACACACAGGGTGGAGAAAGATTGAGGATACATATGTGAGCCTCTCACTTGCTTCAAGCTGCCATATTGGAGCTCAGTGGCAATTAAGTATAAAAAAAGATCTGGGGTGGGAACCAGGGAGGAGGATAATCAGAAACATTGACCATAAAACGTGGGTGTTAGGGAAACTGCAGCGCATGCTCAGAGAAATACTCCGGATGAAAAGAGACCACAGGCCCACCCAAGTCCCTGCAGTACATGACACTAATATGGAAGAACCAGAGGTTCTATCTGGCAGTGTCATTTCCTTGTCATGCATATTGCAGCCTGTTACCCAGCTTGAATGTGCTTTAATTCCTTAATCTATACAATACAAATAATTTAATTCTATGTCTTCCTCGTAATTGTAATATGAGCATTAAATGAGTTGATGCTTATAAAGTTGATATCATAGCATCTGGCAGATAATACATGCTTAGCAAAAGTAAACTATCATTTTTATATGGTAAGCATTATGTAATCACTCTTTCCCTGAAGTTTTAAACAGTGAGTGTATTGCTTCACAAAATTTGGATGATTCCATGAAAAATAAACATATAAAATAATGCTGAAGCCTCTCTGATTTGGTTGAACTAACATGCAACATTATGTCTATTAATTAAAAAAATAATCATTTTTCTGCCCTGGCTGGTGTAGCTCAGTGGAGTGAGTTGGGAACCAAGGGGTCCCGGTTCGATTCCTAGTCAGGGCACATGCCTGGGTTGCCGGCCAGGTCCCCAGTGAGGGCCATGTGAGAGGCAACCATACATTGCTGTTTCTCTCCCTGTCTCCCTCCCTTCCCCTCTCTCTAAAAATAAATAAAACAATAAAATCTTAAAAAAAATAATCATTTTTCTTTATTTGTTTTGGTGCCTAGTTTCATTATTTGAGTTGTAGGGAAGTATATATTTGTCATTCATAAGAGGACTTTAGCAATCTTCTCTAAAGGGAAAATAAAATGCTTTGGATGAAGCCTGAACAGTTGCTTTTAAACAAATTTTATTCCTTCCTAATTCATTATGCTTTTAAAAAAATCATTCAGTGCGATTTGGTTAAAACTCTTTCTCCTTCTTTCCACTTGCTTCCAAAAATGCATTTGCTATTAAACTCATTTTGTAAATGTGATACATTGATGTGAGTTTTCTTCACATTTTATGGTGCTGACACCAGCAAATGCTAAGAGGAGGTTGAAACAGTTGGGGCTTTATGGGATGTTTATGACAGATATTTTTAAGGTTTCTTTTCTGACATATGTATGATTTGAGCAGCAGTACTTCTCCCTGCATAATATAAAAGATAACTTTCCTTTAATGTTCAGAAGAAGAAACAGTGATTAGAGAAATTAAGCAGACACCCTGAAGACATAAGAAAAAAGAGATGTACAAGCCAAGGGTATTTCAGGGCTCATGGTTGTTTCTGTCAATGATTATTTGGGTAATAAATACTTTATCTTCTCTTAAAACAATGCCAGTTCTGCTTCTGAGTCAGGCATTCTGGTAAACAATGGAAATGTGTTTGTAAATATTCTTCGTTATCTTAAGGATTGTGAAAAGGAAAATGATTTCTAAATCTCTGCATATATTTAGTTTTAAGTCATACTATAGAAGACTAATATTTGGAGGAAGAAGGGATTCTTATAAAAGGAGGCAGATGGGTAGACAGTTATTGGGAATGATAGAGTCTAACTAATGGGTACAAAAAGAGGAACACTAATATTTAGCTGTGACACTCATATTTTCAAAACTGTGTTCTTCCTATGCCTATTCTTTCTTCTCTTTCTAAATATTAGACATACATTTTTGTTTATGTGCTATTGAAAATGTTCTCATTTATTTACATGAACCCTCATTGCCTCCTCGAATTTTTATTTCCAATCTACTCAGATGTGTTGCATGCCTGTGAATTATACAAGTGTGACAGACGATGACTATTTGGAGGATGCCAAGTAGCAGTTGCCCTAGCAACAATAACCAGGGGATGCTTCTTAGAACTTCTACCTCATCTCTTCCCCATCATTTTCCTTTTTTTGAGAGTTAGATAACACAGTTACCAGACTTACTTGAAGTAGTTCCCCCTCCCTGACCATAATGAAAGAGAAATCTTAGAAATGTCTGCCTTTTCCTTACTACCAGGAAAAATTCAGCACATAGGTGCAGTTAAGGCGGAAAGGAGGGGCACTTTGGGAGGGAAAAGAGCTGTGTGCTTTCACTCTGATGAATGCTCGATGGTGGGAGAGTTAATTGTCAGACCTGTTACTGCAAATCACTTGCAGTGAATGAAGAAAAATCATTGTTGAATTTCCACATGTGGGCTGAAAGAACAGTATGTAAATTGGATTTTAAGATGCTGTGCTCTGTGAGTGGAAATTTCTGTTCTGTTCTGAATCTGATATGGCAGATTTAATTTTATACTCTTAAATGAAGAAATCCTAAAAAAAATGGGAGAGCAATCTAGACAGCAAGAGGGAAAACTTCTTCTAATTACCTATATCTTTATTGAGATGTATATCCCTGACCCCAAATAAATATTCAGATGGGAGTGCGGGTAGCTTTTATCGCAAGCTAACAGGTGGAGTGGGCCATTTTTGCTAATGTTTTGTGCAAATGGCAACATTCAGTAAAATTACAATAACTTTAGTTTTACATATTTTTTTCAATGAAACTTTTTGTGATTTACTATAAAATGTATACTGAATTATTTTTCTTAAATTTTAAACAGACAAATACTGGAAAAATCACTGGAAATTGAAATAAAAGTAACAAAATATGTAAAAATTCTGATTTATTGAAAATATTTTGAAAAAAGTACATAAAATGTGTAAAAAAAGAAAGAATGAAATTTTCTTTCTTAAACTTCACTGTAAAAAAAGAAAAATGAAGTTTTAGTAGTGTTTTTTTGTGTGATAATTGTTAAAACATACATACATAATTCACCATTGTCTGTGTTAAGGAGACCCAAATTTTGTCCTTTGGAATTCGTATATCTGCATGTTAGCATCCCTTTAGAGCAATAAAAAAGTATAAAAATAAACGTTTTTATCCGTTACCCGCGTTCTACCGCTAGTCTACAAAACACGTATTTATATGTGTCCCGCACTCCACTACCAGTCAACGTAAAGCGTATAAATACGTTTCCCGACTACAATGTGTTAAGCCACAGAGTGATGTGTAAAAGGAAAGTTCTGTCTGCTGAGAAATGTAGAGTATATTTCTGTGAAGCAAAGAAAGCTTAAACTTCAATACTTCTTACGTGCAGGTGTCCCTGTTTAAGCCCCATATCAAAATATGCATTTGTAGAACTTTTATTCTTAAAAAGACACTCTCTAATTCAATACATTTTTAAGATCCACAAATTTGGGATTTATCCCTGAAAAGAAGAGAAAATATAAATGATTTATTTGATCATATATTATTGCTATTGTATCATTTTTTTAATGACATTCTGATTTCTTACCTTATAGTTCTGTTTTGAGTACTCAAGTCTGTTTTTACTTTTTCTCTCTCTTGTTTTGGGGGATATTATAAAATTTCCATTAATTTCATGCTTGCATGTATTTAAATAACAATGATCAAAAACATATAGTTTGCATGCATCATTGTATTTTCAAAACCATTTAATAAAATTATGAGTCTAAAATAAAGTGGTAGATAATAGAAAATAAATGGGACTGATTGAGAGTTATTTTAAAATAGTTGATCTATCTGCTAACCATGTGATTTGCAGTCTATGTGATTTCTGTGGGAAACATCAGGTTTCTGACTGAGAAAAGTTTTTGTGGAATCTTAATAGTAAATATAATAAAATAGGTGCATAACGCAGGTTTCTTTAGAATTCCTTTTCCATATCCTTTGAATGAATATAGATTTTATTACACAAATGCTAATAATATTGGAAAGATACAGCCTATGATGCTTTAAGCATTTACATCAAATAAAGTGTATGTTATAAATAATATCCTGGGAAATTTAGTAATTATTTAAAACCAATATTTCATGGTAGCTGGAAGAATTCTGAAAGGTATAAAAATATTGAAAAGTCTTGGTATTCCTACTAATTACTTTTATCACAATTTATCTTCTATGGGAATATTCAGTTAATCCATTCAAATATATTCTCTTGGAGATGGGGGCTATATTTTAATTTCATATCTCAAGAACATAGTAACTTGATATCAGTAAGTTCTAACAAGTATTTTTTAGTTGAATCTGACTTAATCAATGAATTTTCTAAGAACTTTTCTCTAAAACATTGTAGCCTATATAGCTAGCTGTGTGAATGTTAAAGGAGATTATACAACTTAGAATTTTTATCTGTACAAATTACATATTTTAAAACAAATAACATATTCACTTAATTCAAACTTAAAAGGTATAAAAGGAAATATAAATATGTACATTGAAAAAAACCCTCCTTTCAGTCCTCTTGAGGCATTTTAGGCATATACAAATAAAATATATACATTCTTTTTAGCATAGTATGTGAACTGTACAGTCCTAACTGCTTCCACTTATCACTCTTATAGATTGACCTATATCTGCAAGCAAACAAATAAAAGACTATATTCTCATTACGTGTTATGACTGCATTGTATTCTATTTCATAAGTATGTAGTATTTTGTTAATGGACATTTAGCTATTTTACAATTATTCTTACTAAGAATGCATTGCAATAAATAAACTTGTACATGGCATCATTTGTACAAATGAGAACAAATTTATAAGCCATATTCCTATTTATGACATAAGGGTCAAAAGTTATGTTTTTATATCTTGGTAGGTATTGCCAGATTACTTTCCCCATGGGATGAATTAATTTACATTCACAGTCAAAATACTTTTTTCATTCAGTCTTGCTGGTAGAATGTGCTATCAAACTTTTCAATCACTGTCAATAACGTAAGTTAAAAAGTCATAGTTTCTGGTACATTAACGCAATGGAATTCTATGCAGCAGAGAGAAAGAAGGAGCTTATACCCTTTGCAACAGCATGGATGCAACTGGAGAGCATTATGCTAAGTGAAGTAAGCCAGGCACTGAGGGACAAATACCATATGATCTCACCTTTAACTGGAACATAATCAACAAAAGAACAAAGCAAACAGAATATAACCAGAGACATTGAAATTAAGAACTATCTAACAACAGCCAGAGGGGAAGGAGAAGGGGATTGTGGGGAGAAGGGTTTTCTGGAACTACTATAAAGGACACATAGACAAAACCAAGGGAGAAGCAAGGGAGGGAGGTGGGTTTGGATGGGGTGGGAGGGAGAGGAGGGAAGAAAATGCGGACAACTGTAATTGAACAACAATAAAGTAATTTTAAAAAATTAAACAAAGAAAATGAAAAAAGTCATAGCTTCATTTAACATCTTTCTATTTTTTGAATTTAGACTTTTTTCATACATTAAAGGACATTCAAATTTTTTTACTTTATCATAACACTGTTTATCTTCTTTGTATCAATACAATGTGTACAATATGTAATAATTTATTAATTTGTGTCCTTGGTTATTGTTTTTCTCTCCTATTACTGTACCAGCTCCTTGAAGGTTAATACTTGGCTTTCTTGTCCATCATTGACTCACCAGCTCCCAAGACAGCACCTTCCCTAGTAAGCTTTCAGTGACTACTTATCGCACAAGTGACTTCGCAGAGTAATGTGAATCCTTCTGGAGATCTCTAATGTGCTGTCCAGAACTCTGTCTTTGATTCTGTGCCTATTACCTCTGAATCTCCTAAAACAACTGGTTATCTTTTAGGATTTTTTGAAAGCTTGCTCAGCTATTCAAAATGACATTGAGAAGCCCAGTACTTAAATTAATATTTTGGAATAAGACTCACTTATGGCTTCCCCAAAATATCTAAATTGCAATCACAGGGTAGTTTTCCATAAAGGAGAGATCCTCTAATGAGAATTTCTGTATCACTTATTTTTTTTTCAGTACTATCATGAAAAGGAAAATGAAGATGAATCTAGGAAATAAAGAAAGAATAAATGTGTTTGTTTACAGACCTCGATATCATATATTGGGAATGTACACAAAATTTGCTACACTAAACTTTGTTATTGCATGAGATTGTAGAGTTTTCAGAAATGTAATTATTTAAAAATTAACTATCAGTTAAAAATTGGGCTTCAATCATAAAATGGACAATGATTTAAAACTTTTTCTTTCCACAGGAAGCATTATACCTGTGCTGTGTAATTCTTTTGGTAATTACGGGTCATAGGAATTGTTGAAATTTAAGGTAAATTTGTAGTGTAGTTGACTGACGAATAAGAATGGATAAGCATTACTGTATTTTTAAGCAGAATTCAACAAAGCATATGGGTATTTTTCTTCTTTGAGTATGAATGACTCTAGTGTAAAGACCAAGTGATTTTGTGATCTTCCTAGTCTTGCAAATCATATTAGATTAATAGAAGCCCTGAAAGAAGTTATTGTTTTCCTCTGCAGTGCATCAGATTTACAAATCTTAATAAGAGTCAAAACTTACTATGTAAAAAGTGATTGAGATGAGAGGCTTTAAAGGGCTTTGTCATTTGTATCTAAGACTGGCTCTATTCTGAGCAGGGCTTCACCTCTGAGGGGTTGCCATGTAACTGATTTGGAGATTTGCAATAAGGAAACCAGAGAAAGGAGGTTGGAGATGTTGGTAGTTGGGAAAGAAAGATCTCTGATTGTGGGGAAAAGATAGAAGAGCCTTACATCATGGCCTAAACAAAAAAAGCAGGCATAAGTGATACCCTCCAAGACACATGCTACTTTATAACCAATTCTTTGTTTCTTTTTTCTGCATTGCAATGTTTGATGCAATCCTTAAAGCTTCAGTTCAATTTGTTTAACCAACAAATCTCAGGCACACTGCTGCAGGGAAGCCAGAGTGTGGGTGTATAGCCATGTCTTAGAGTGAACTTGACTAGACAGAACGGGATCAGCAAAGATAGTCAATGATAAATGGGTTGAAGAATCCCAGCTCTAAGGTCAAAGTTGAGAGGTAACAAGTGAAAGCCTAAATTATTAGTGCAGCCCAAATTATGGGGATCTCATAAACAGCAGAGATGGGGTCTGGACTTCCTTTATTCATGAGGATGAGCCTTGGATTATAGTTAAATGATAATAGACACTTCAGGAGACTGAGGAGGTTGGGGGACATTCCAATATGGGTTAAAGAAATTGCTTATGGATATCTGTTACAAATCCTCAGTGTAGTTCAAGAGTGCTTCTTGTCTCCTATTTTGTTGCTTATATTACGCACATTCAGGAAGTTATGGCTGTGCTTTCATATGCATTAGAATCTTTTTAAAATTTATTTTTATTGTTTTTTATTATCATTTATTCCCCTTATACCTGTGTACTCCCTTTTCCCTCTCTACAGTCAGCACACTGTTGTCCACGTCCATGAGTCCTTTTTCCTTTTTGCTCAATCCCTCCACCCCTTAACCCTTCTTTCTGCCAGAGCTCTCAGCCTGCTCTTGATCTATTAGTCTGACCCCATTTTCCTTTTTAGTTCAGTTTGTTCATTAGATTCCACATATGAGTGAAATCACATGGTATTTGTTTTTCTCTGAATGGCTTATTTCACTTAGCATAATGTTTTCCAGGTCCATCTATACTGTTGCAAAGGGTAAAATTTTTTTTTACGACTGAGTGGTATTCCATTGGGTAAATGTCCCATAGTTGTTTTATCCATTCATCTACTGATGGACAGTTGGGCTGCTCCCATATCTTGGCAATTGTAAATAAGGCTGCAATGAACATAGGAATATTTATGTTCTTTTGAATTAGTGTTTCAGGTTTCTTTGGGCAAATTCCCAGAAGTGGAATTCCTTGGTCATGAGGTAGTTCCATTTTTAACTTTTTGAGGTATCCCTATACTGCTTTCTACAGTGCCTGCACCAATCTGCATACCCACCAACAGTGCACAAGGATTCTCCTTTCTCCACATCCTTGCCATTGTTGTTTGTTGATTTATTAATGATAGTTATTCTGACCAGTGTGATGTGATATCTCATTGTGCTTTTAATTTCCATTTCTCTGATGATTAGTGACATTGAGCATCTTTTTCTATGTCTGTTGGCCATCCCTATGTCCTCTTTGGAGAAGTGTCTATTTAGATCCTTTGCTCATTTTTTAAAAACAGGATTGCTTATGTATTTTTGGTGTTGGATTTCATAAGTTCTTTATAAATTTTAGGTATTAACCCCTTATCAGATATATTGGTGAATATGGTCTCTTATCCAGAGAGTTCTCTTTTTATTTTGTTGATGGTTTTCTTTGCTGTGTAAAACTTTTCAGTTTGATATAGTCACATTTATTGATTTTTTTCTTTTTCTCCTTAACCAGTTTATAAACTCCTTGAAAACATAAGGCTTAATTCTTATACATTAGGCTTACATGTCATAATCTCTATCATGAACTGAGCCAATATGATGGTGTTCAGCATATATTTATTAAATGGACACTTTTTTGTACAATAATTTTTATGACTATATGGCCCATAATCTCAAATGACTGTAACACCATGCATGTGGACTTTTCACTTAAAATGCATTTGCTTTTTTCTATCCATTACCATCTTTGTGTAACTTTGAATGTCCCTCAGTGGAACCTGATTTTCAGGGTTTCTTGTAAATAAAAACAAAAAAACTGAACTAAATCCATCTCTATGTCAAAATAAGATCAACAATTAATTTATATCTCAAATCTATGCTCATGCTTAGGCATAAATTACGAAGGCTTAATACCATATGTCATGTGGTTGCCCGCTAGTCGTACAAACATGAAACACAAACATGCTTTGGCTCTGAGCAGACCTGAGAGCAGTTGCCACCTCTAAAAGAATTTTCCCCTCCTGCGAATCTTGTTCTCAAAGTTTTAGAAGCCTCACTTCTATGATCATTCTTAAAGTTATATACATATAACTTATTCTTATGACTGTGCAAACCTGCAGATTATCAAGTGTCAGGAAGAGCAGTGAATAAATAATACACATCTCAACTCTTCTAGGGGGTAGGAAGGACTGAGGGGGAAGGAAAGGAAAAGAATGCAGTTGGTGGTTCAATTCCTGTACCCAATCCTCTCCTTGATAGGAGTGCTGAGTTTGATCAGAAATCCTGCCTACTCCAGCCCATGAATTTAGAGACTAAATCACTCCGATGATGGATGTGTTGTTTGTTTTTCCAGTCATTTCCCAGAACAATACAACTAGTCCTTCCAATCAGACTGGGCGTTTTAGGTGGCTACGTCACATTTTTGAATAGTGAGTTCTAGGATTGGTAGCTGAGAAAAGATCTTCCCCATAAAAAATGAACAATGGAAGGGTTGGGATGGAGATTAGGGCTTGGTTTTCCCTCTGCTGCTGCTGCTGCTGTTTATGCACAGCACGTTCTTAGAGACTGTGCAGCTGACGTGAAGCAGACTCTTCGTTTTTGTTCAGGTCTGGTTTTGATCTGCAGTGTTCAGGGATGAGCAATTCCTTTCACGTTATTTGCAAACCTTGTCAAAGCCTGATTGCAGCATGACATTGATGACAGACTGATTATTACTTGTCTCAAAAAGCAGTGTAAGAACATATTGGCTTTCATGCAAACATCCAGCTTGTCATTAGCGTACAGTGCAAATGGCAGCGGTTTTATACCGGAATCCTGGAAGCTCAGGCAACAGGAGGCATCTCTCTTTCTATTCATCTTGGAAAGATTTCAATAAAATTTTAGGGACAGTTTTTGTTAAGTGAAATTCCGACAGCACTGAGACAAATAGTCTAACTTTGAAATTTCATTGGTTATCTTGAGAGACATTTATTCCAGTAGACTAGATAGAAAAAATAAAGAAGAGATATAAAAAATATTAAAATATATATAAATTTTTTCCCCAGGAAATCAACTTTTCTAAAGCTTAGAAGTTGCAAAGTTCTGCTTACTTGGAAGCCCTAACTACTAAGTTTTGATAATTTCTCAATAACTCGAGGCAGACCCGCCCAAATGAATAAATTAGGGACTTGTGATACGAAGGAGACCTTGCAGTAGGCATATTTATTCTTTTCAAACCACAGGAACTCAACTGCATTAAGAAGCATATACATTCTGAAGCCCTTTCTAGGAGTAATAAACTCTATGATTTTGATTTTATTTAAGAGTCACCAAGCGTGCCTAAACATCTATTGGATACTTAGAAAAAGTTATTTGCTGGAAACTAGTGGTTTCTACAATTAGGATATTACATTGTCTCCCCACATGTGTGCCTTTTGCAATTTCTTTCTTTTTATTTTGGTGGAAGGGAGGGGATAATCTCCTTAGGTCTAAGCTACTCATTCACCCAAAGAACCACCACCTCAGTTTCTTAAAAAAATAAATATTAACTCTACAAGGAGATAACTTGTTTTAAGTTAATGTTAACTTTTAATTGAATAAATAATATATATACATAGACACATTTAAATCAAATGTGCAAATGTACACATATTTACTATTACAAATATATACATATTGATATATACATATTAAATCAAATTTGTAAATGAGTATTTAATGAAGATCCTTCTTCTCAATGCCTGTCTTAAGAGGCAATCACTTACATGCATATATAGGTTTATTGTCCCCCAATTTTTATATAAACAGAAATGGACCCAACATAGTAAGATTTTAACTTTTATTTATTTTTTGTCTTAACAATATTGGGAAGCTGTGGAGACAGGACCTCAGGCAGTACTGAGTTTATACTGCACTTGTGGTGGTGAAATCTTAGAAATGACTGGAAATAACATTCGATTTAAGTAACTCTGATATATTTTCTTCTGAATTTGCTTGAACTGATCTATATTAGCTCACAAATTGCTGAGAGAAGTAGAGGTAGCTATTCCAAGAATAAGAAACACTAGAACTCTGACATGTTTATATAGTGAAATATTTAGCAGCAATGCATAATAACATTGCTTACAGTAAACAGGTAATGTAGAACAGAAATTGCTTGAAAAAAGTAGGAAAATCATCAGGGAGACTTAGAAATTTTAAAATTCAAATTTTTCATTTACATAGGAGGTAGCAAGTAAATATTTTGTAATATTGATAAATCAGTAAAAAGATAAATACTAAAAAAGATTAAAACCAACTGATTAAGTCGAAATTTTAAAGTAATGTGTATATATTTTCATAATGGACATTTCAAATGATAAAACTTATTTCATATTCGGGATTACTGAATGTGAATTGAAAGCTACAGGATGCCCGTTCTGCTCATGTCCATGCATATACAACAGAACAGCCATCAGAAATAGAGCCGAAGCTGATACCTGTCCTCGAACCTGACTTCACACAGACCTCTGCTGAAACGCGTCTCACCAACGAGCCTTAATAAAGACCGCTCCCTGGAATCTTACACAAACAAGCATGTGCATTAGTCAGTGCGTGAGATTCCGTGGAGAAAACTTGGCAGAAAGACAAAAAGGAGTCTCCAAACTTCTTTGGGAAGTGTTTTGCCACTTATCTTAAAGCTATAACTCTGCCAACTGGAGTCAGTGGGCTATTATAAATTTATATATGCATTTAATCTGCTTGGAGAATTTTTTTACTTATATGGTACATCAACATTTCAAAACAAACTTTTAAGAGACAGAATCTTCCAAGAGGAAGGCTCTTTACGTGTGAGAGGCAGCTTTCCTTCTGAGGGACAGCAATGGCTCATTTGTTTGAGTACAAAACTGACAGTTGAGAAAGTCTGGAATATACGTCTGGCTTCTCTCCTTCCTTAGGTCGGCCATACAGCATAAACACGAACCTGTCAGGCAAGCAGAGTTTTGGAGGAAGTGCATGCACATTTTAAAAGAGAGTTAGAAACTGAACTGTAAGGTGGGTTAGCAAAATACCTTGACCACCATCTGAGTGACCTTGGCTGATTAGATCTGGATGGAAACCACCGGCAAAATTAGCGCAGAGACTTCCTGAGGCTTTGCAAAATGAAATGAGAATGAGATAAGAGGATTCTGCAAAACAAAATCACAACTCTCTGAAATTATTTTGCCTGTATAATCTGAAAAGAAGTTTAAAATATTATAAATGAGTATTTTTTTAAATTAACAAATTAATGAAAATTAATGAAATGATGTTACAGTCTGAAGGAAAAGTTCTTATAGAAGTGTATTTCATTGCATTCTGGGAGAGGAATCTTAGCCTTTGATAATTTTTTTCTGTAGATAGTGCCCCCTATCAAGATATAGTTTTCACTCAGGTATCTCAAAAGATGCTGATCCCTAATTGCTGGTTGAGGTACATCCTGCAAATAGTATGGCTAGTTATTCATAAGAAATATTTGCAGTCTTCATTGTTTAAAAAACTGGCTATGAGGGAACCAAATTCGCAATAGAGTCTGGGAAAAGTTACCTCAAATTGTATCTGATAGAAATTACAATAAAACAAACAAACAAAAAAACCCCAGAATCTCAACAGGAAGCAACTGGAAGATTGTAGAATTAAATAGAGGGGGCAGTAAGTGGGTAGAGGTGTCGATAGAAGGATTCCAATACTAAGGAGAACTTCTCTGTCAGATAGGTCACATAAATACTGAGATAGGAATTGGTAGGACTATGAAATGAATTAATCAGTTTATTAGATTATTTGTCAGACTTAAGTCTCTTCAGAATGGAAGCCCAGTCTCTTAAAGGGTGAATATTGAAATCAGTCTTCAGTTAAGTCCATGAAGGAGGCTAAGATATTGGACCAGGAAATGAAAATAATTGACATAATCACATATGATTTTAGTAGCTCTAGGTCCATAATTTTCAAAAGGTTCAGCTGTGACCATTCATAAATCCTGCAGTGAAACATTTTGGCTTGATTGAGGAGATCAGGAATCTTCATAGTTTGTAGGAAAAGGAAGGTTAATTATAAAGATTAAGCACATTGTAGGTCCACTCACATAATTACAACAAGCTCTTTGTTATGGCCCTTCACTGCATTTGTCGCCAGAGGATTCAGTAGAACAAAAGTTCCAGGTTTTTTATGTATATCTGTGGTGTATTGTATGACCTAAGATTCATCGAGCTATGTTAGGCTATGTTTATGATTCATTTTTAAAACTAATCTATATAGGAGGATTACCCCTAGGCCAAGATTTCCAATTTCTATCTTTTTGATGACTCCTAATCTCTGGAATCTAACTATTAACCCTCAGACCATACAGCCAAGTATTTGCATTTGAACTTAAATATCTTGGAAGAGTGATTTCAGACTCATGATGTCCAAACAGAACTCGCATTTTAGTCAAACTTTATCTTACTTCCTGTCTTAGGGACTGGGATGGCCATCTGCCCAACTACATGAAGAATCTCCCGCTCTCCTGTACTATACACCGCACCTAAACCTAGATTTCCTTCTGGAACTTAGGTGGGAGAATTCATACTTTGTTACAACGATTTAATGGAAAATTGGGGTTATTCACTTTAAAACATTGTCCCAAACTCTTACCATAGGTGCACCCACAAACATATACAACGCACACCCACACAGAGTATATTTCGTGGAAGAAAAGTAACCAGAATACCATTAGAATTGAATGAGATGTTGATATTTGAATGGTAATGAAGAAATCATGAGCAAGTTAAAAATGCAGGCAGATTAAACATCTGATAGAATAAATGCGGTATCGAAATATGTGTGACAGGTTGAGGGCTTGAGGGAGGAAAAACAGGAGAAAGAAAATGTTTACTAGATTTACCATAGATTCTAAGTGAAATCAAATATTATATCTAGGCAGAATATCTGGAGATCTGGACTATTATATATAAAGCGAGAAAAAAAGATTTAAGAGTAGAAGAACCAGTGTCTGTCAATCCACTCTGCCTTCCATTTCTGTTCACTTTTTTCACTGTCATGTTTCAAGCCCTTTCATCAGTTAGTCTTCTACAGCACTAAGTTTTACAGGTGTGCCCTCAGGCACAGTTATTTTGGAATGCCAACAGTCTTTGAAGATTCCTTTCTAACTGCTTCATCTTACAACGTTTCAACTGGTATGTATTTTCCAACACATTAGATTGAAAAATTTGTCAGGTGAGTCACATGAAAGCGAGAATGATTTCTTTGTATCAAGACCCTGGAACTAATTATGTGCCAGTGCAATTATTTGTTCAGCTTTGGCAAGACTATCACAAAAAGAAGTTGTGCTCTTTTTAGCATATTATAGAAGGAGGCACATGGTGGTGTTTGTCCTATAATGAAGCCATTAACTTTGATTCTTTGGGTAAGGTAGCATTTACTAGGTTTCTCCATAATGAAGTTACCATTTTTACCTTAGTAATTATGAAGTAATTTGTGGTGAGATTTTATGAGACCGAATGTCCTCCTTTTCATCAAGTTTTCACTCACTATTTTAACATCCATTGATTATTAAAGATTGGGCATTAATTTCATCATATATTTATTATTTGGTATCATTTCTGTAACAAAGAGCAGCCTGCCATCTCTCTTTTATTCCTTTCCATTCTCCCTCCCTCCCTTCCTTCTTCCCTTCTTCTTCCCTTCCTGCCTTCACTCTCTCTCTCACTCTCTCTCTGTATGAACCCAGTGATTCTCATTTTATTAAATGAGTTGATTGTACTTATGTATTTTAAACTCTTAAACTCAAAGTGGCCAGATTTGACCAATGAGAGCCCCTTTAAGTCCTGTGTCCTCCTAATATGTTCAATGACTTTTGAGTACTATCTTAGTTCCTCAGCACAAAGGCGTCCTAGAAAACTTTCTCTTTTGCTAAGGTTTTCTAGAATCCAGCCTGTACTTGCCATTTAGAACGAAAGGGAGTTGGGTTCTGTTAGGTCTTCTCTATCGGCTTCATTCTGACT
Source organism: Micronycteris hirsuta (assembly GCA_004026765.1). Lineage (NCBI taxonomy): Eukaryota > Metazoa > Chordata > Mammalia > Chiroptera > Phyllostomidae > Micronycteris > Micronycteris hirsuta. The sequence goes on along the minus strand of PVJI01002538.1, from coordinate 120,640 downwards.
TGATGCTATGTCCCATCCACAAGTTGGTCGGGCCCTACGTTTTCATTGACACAAAATAATTTCCTCTCAATGTAGCAGATTCATTAAAGAATCCAGAAGCTTTGACAGCTCCTTTAACTTCCTTAGAAGATGTGGACTTTAGTTTCTTCATGCTTTCTCCTTCTTTGTTGTGGATGTCAATGGTGAAGGCAGTTAGAAACCTTGCTCACAATGGCCTTTGTTACTGACGCCAATTGATCAATCCATGGCTCCCCAGTGGGTTATCTCACTCAAGTTACCGTTTACTTAAAGGGAAAAAAATTGCTTTCTCTATTGTTTAGGATCCTAGCAAGGCCTGGATCCATCTCAGATGATTCAAGTGAAAAATTTTTAAGAAAAGAGTATCACATAAGGTTGTGAGCAGGCATAAGTGAACAGCCAAGAGTTAGTGAGGGACCCAAATACCATCAATGTTGGGGAGCCATGGCCACAGCAAGGGCCTAAAGGACTAAGAAAGGACTCAGAGTTATGCAGACCACTGTCGTGAGGACCATGGAAGGAAGGCTGTCAGAATAAAACAGCTGTAGAGGGATATAGCCACTGTCACACATGTGGCACCAAAGCAGGATATGCATATTGAAAACATCAATGAAAGAAATAAACATAGATAGCTTGCTTCCTGTACACGCCCTGACCCAGGATTGGCCCTGCAACATAGGCATGTGCCCTGACTGGCAATTGAACCCTCAACCTTTTGGTGTAGGGTACAACACTCCAACCAGCTGAGCAACAGGCCAGGGCTCAATGCATATTTTTAACTCCTCCCACCTGCTGAACCTGGTAATGATGTCATTGGTCAAACTTAACTGAAAGTCAGCCTGCAGGAGAGCCAAGGATACGCAATAATCTATATAAACACTGTATTTATTAGTCAGGGTTCTCCAAACAAGCAGAACCAATAGGATCTCTCTCTCTCTCTTTCTCTCTCTCTCTCTCTCTCTCCAGAAAATCTGTATTATAATTTAGCCTGAATCCAAAGATGTGAGGTTGGAATGGGGTGAGAGCCCTGATGATATAACTCCATGTCTCAGTCTAAAAGAACCAGGAGCTCAGATGTCCAGGGCAGGAGGTGACGGATGTCTCAGCTCAGGCAGAGAGAGCAAATTTACCCTTCTTCCAATATTTTGTCTATTTGGACCCTTGACGTATTAGACGGTGTCCACTTGCATTGGAGAGAGCCACCTGTCTGTTTTACTTAGTCTAGTGATTCAGGTGCAAATCTCTTCCAGAAACACCCTAATAAACATGCCCAGAAATAATGTTGCACCATTGCTCTGAGCCCCACCCCCTTAGTCTAGAAGTTGACACATGAAATTAACCATGACAAGCACAGACAAGCCAGAGAAGGGAGAGAAATAGGTTCCGTGGGCAAAGGAAGAAGATCCAGTGCATATTCTCAGACATAGTCTTCTTCACCCTCACTGGGGAGCTTGGTGCAATTTATTCTTTACCAAGGTTGTAGATGCTGAGTTCCCTAACTTAATATCTCAAAAATGCACTTTTAATTTGGTTCAAATGATTCTGCCATACACAAGTGGTATCCTATTTACTTTATTAGAAGGAGCTTGTGCTTCTCTCCTGCTCTCGAAAAATGCAATTTGTTGTTCCACTGAGAGAAAGTATGTCAGGTGCATATGTGGATAAGGCAGTCATAAATAAGTCTGCATTCCACTCACACAATCTAACCCTGTTAGAAGCTATCACTTAGGGTATTTTCAGGGGGGACTGAAGTTGATTATGAGAGAACAAAGAAGCAAAAGTCATGCTATACAATAAAAATGGAAATTAGTTGAAAGTCTCAGCTCCATTTGCGGAGCCAATGAACATAAAGTTCATGTTCTGCACATCTGTTTGCTGAGACGAATCTATAGTGATATTCGGGTAAACTAAAATAACCCTCAAATAGGTTTATAGGGTCATCCTCAACACTGAAAACATATATCTTGGTCTCTCTGTGGACAGATTTAGGACATTCTACTTGAGGTTTTTGTGAGGGCTGTGATTTCCTCATTTTTACAAGAACTATAAAATTACAGTATTTTCCCATTATATTTTCCCTTTTAAGCTTGGCAAGCAAGTGGTACTGATCTGGTGCCAATATGATACTTAAGGCCAAATGTCTGCATTTTAGAAAATTTAATTATAAAGAAATGAAGAAATTATAAAAAGCCTGCTACCAATAGAAATATTTTCATTAAACATATTTTCATCCAATTATGAACCCAAGCAGCTCTTTCTCTCTCTTTTTTTTCCTTTTCTATTACAGAACCATTTTGCTGCTGTGTTTACAGCCTGGTGCTGCATCACCGTGCTAGCGAGGGAGACAAGGAAGCAGACGTGACCAGACACGGAGGTGATAAAGGCTTGTCTCATTTCAATGTTCAACCAGAGTGGAATGCAAACAGCAAGCAGTGCATGACAAAAAGTAAATTAGATCTTTAAAATCCTTCCTTTAATAATCTCAGATGGTATTGGCAGCTCAGGTAAAGCTTTTCCATGAATACGGGATTTCAGCTCTGCAAAATCCCCTTAAAAGCCAGATAAGAGGTAATATACTTTTGTCCCTTCCATATCAATGATGTTTCTTTTTTTTTCCACACTAGCTTTTAAATACACAGGCATATACACACCTATATCTTTTCTGTTGGCTTCTCATTCTTATATCATTTAATTATATACTCTCATAGTAAATGTGTTTGAATACCTATCATGATGGGACACTGACCTGGATATTGGAAGCTCAAAGGTCAACAAGATACAAAATGTGTCCTTTGGGAGACATGTCTGGAGGAGCCATGCACAGAAAAATAACGATCCGGTGCAACATGGCAAAATGCTCTGATGCTGGTGTGAATGCAGTGCTTGTTGGAGCAGTGGCAAGGGAGCAAGTAGTTCTGACCTTGGAATTAGAGAGTGTGTCCAAAAAAACACACACATACAACTGGATTGTGAAAGATCAAAGGGAAAGGATTTGTCAGATGTAGTGAACAGAAACGGATTCCTTGGCAGCGGGAACAAAATATTCAAATGTATGGAGACCTATGATGATGAGGTCTATTGAAATTTGTGTCCATTTTGTCAATTTCAAAATGACATAATACCTTCAAGAAGTGTAGAGCTAACTTTATACTCACACGAGTTCAGGTCAGTAGAGCTTTCAGATGAGCATTGGGATATACATTAAGGTTGACCCATGTTTGAATTTTGATCCAGCCTTGGGCCACCTGGTTGCTAAGGGCTTTTGTGTTTTAGTATCTGAAATAGTGGGAATAATATTCCATAGAGGACACATTTTATGTTGATTAAAAACCTCAACTTGTAGAAGTTCCTGGGCACCTGAGAAACCCCTGCAAAGTGACTTATTTATGAATGAAGTTGATTAGCACAGCTTTTGGAATCAAATAACCTTGGGTCTAATTATCTGAGTGAGCCTGGGCAATTTAACTAACTCCTGTGAATGTCTGTGTTTTTATCTGTAAAATGACCACAATGGGTCTTAGTAGCACTGCTGGGACGATTATAAACACTAAACTGAAGGTATGCCCACTGGCTGGCTCAGTAAATGAGTGTCTGGGAAAATGATGTGAAGAAAACTACTTTTCCTAAAACATGATGTAGGAAATGAGGGAAATACTGTATTTATATGAGAAATTATGCATTCCACCTTTTCAGGAACCCACACCATCCTATCTCCTTTCTAAAATAATATTTTTTAGCCCCTGCACTTCTGAGATGGCATTTGCACTTGTCCACTTTTCTCTAACGTTTTTGGGGAAGATGATGGTGAGCAATATGGTAAGTACCAAGTGGAAGGTAGAGATAAAGAGGAAAAAGATGGCCAGGGCATTCTTGTTTTTGCCATTCTAGAACCTTCTTCCCCCATCCTTACTTTCAACAGAACAGGTTTCTGACATAAGAACATACCGATTATGGTGTAATAGATTCCTAAAACATGCATCTGAAATAGATGAAAGTCTGTGTGAGGCTCTCCTCTTCTATTTTCTTCTTGGAGCAGGTTTCTTTGTCTCCTGCAGCCACGCTCAAGCTGAGCATGTCAGCAGCAGCACCGGAAGATTTGTGATTTGAATCTTGGGCTTGAAGTTGTTTACTGTTGAGTGTATTCAGGCATCGTTGCATTTTCTTCTCTCTTTAACATATTACTGGCAGTTGGATGGCTTAAAGGATCTCTGTCCAAATGGAAGCTTTTTCTGCTTTGTTCTCCCCTCCCTCTGCCTCAGACACATGGCCACCTGGCATATGCTGTGTGCTCTCTGTTCAGAGACCGCCGGCATGCAAACAAAGCCTGGGTGGACACGCACCACCAGGGCAGCCGCGGTGGCTGTGAATTCAGTCAAACCGCTGGCTGGTCGGTCAAACACTCAGATCAAACGTTTTGTTTGACTGAATTAACCACATGAGCAGTAGATCCTGTCATGGGTGGACACAAAAAAGAACAGTAGCAATTCACAAGTTCCTTTTCAATGACCCACTTTACTGAAAGACAATTCCCTGAAAACTTTGATATTTAAAAAATTCAAAATAAATCCTTATTCACAAATGCATTTTAATTACTTTCGAATTTGCCAAGCAAAGAGAGGAAGAAAAGCCAAAATCTTTGGTTTAAAAGATAATCCCCATATCTTCCTAAAATTACAAGGACTTTTGAAAGCTTTGTAATAGCTATTCTAGATATAACGGGCATATTCCAGGAGGTAATTATAATAAAAAACAATTAGGAAAGAAAAGAGAATAAACTTGCAAAAAGTAGCTAATAGGATTTTTTAAAGTGGTAGCCACACATCTTTGTGCCATTTCATTTTTTTCCCCCAGGTGATACTTTGTATAGCACAGCTTGCTTTTCACAAAGAGAAACAAAGAGGGCATAACAGATTCAGTGTCTTAATTCCCTTGGCTTTCTAAATTTACATTATTGAAATATAAATACAGTATTTTTTGGAACTTTAGATGGAGCCACAATTGTTATTTTTGCTAAGAATAATTTGCAGCAAACACGGTAGGTCTCACTAAGTTTATCACCAAACAGTGCATTTACTGTTACTACAAGGCAGTGCTTCCCCAAGCTGGTGCATTTTCTTCTTCTTCATGTGCAGTAAGATTAAATAGCAGAGGGCATCACACTGTATAAGAATATTGAAGCTGAGTGCTGCAGTCCCAGTCTTTGAAAGGCACTGTGCATGGATTTGATTCGTGTCCAGCATTCATAAAATAAGCCACGGACAGGAAAGTCAATGTAGCCATGCCCTGTCATGGCCCAGATGACCCAAATTTCAAAGAGCCAAATGCCATAGATGGAAGCAGCTGTAGACAGGAGTCACATTAACTATCCAGCTGTGGTCATATCAATTCAGTTTTGCTGATTACCCTCTGTTGAGTGGTAGAGTTTCCAAACAGATAATGAAGGGCCCTACCTTCAGTAACCTTGTCTGACATATACAAAGAAAGCAAAATACTAGTACAAGATAATAGATAAAAAATGCCAAATCAATGGACTCTTTGTCTCATCACTCTCTACCCTGTCTTTTCCCTTTCCCCTACTTCCATTTCCACCAAAAACAAAATTATGTAGATTGTCTCTTCTAGAATTTTATATATTCTGAATTGCAATGATTCAAGTTCAGGTTGTCAAAAACCCTTTTTCCACACTATATCAACATCCTATTATTTCATTTCTTAGACTTCAGTTTGCTAGAATATCTATGTCCATGTCTGTATCTTACCTTATCTGTATCTACAGCATGACTTGAAGCTGTATCATTTATTTGTCCTTTAACATATCCATATTTTCTAGAGAAAACATTGTATATGCACTTTCACAATACCTTTCTCAAGCCAACTTTCCTACTTGGTATATTATAAATCCCTTTTCTAAGAGAATATATGTGTTTATATGTATATAAAAGACAACCCTTCAATGTATCCGTATTTTACTTCCTCAGAAAAGACATAAATTTATACTCTTTAGCCAGATATTCATGACTAAAAGATTCTAATAATCTCTTTTGCAAGCTGACTTTTCTACCTTATTCATTATAGTTCGTTATCTTGCACTCATTCTCTATTCAGATCAGTTCCTCATATAGAAGAAATATTTTTTCATCTTCCTGTTAATAATCATGCAATTTCACAAGGTGTTTTCCCCCTTTTATTTCATGTTTGCAAATTTATACATTTTTTATGTTTGTCTCAAGTGTAATGTATACCTGGAAGATTTTCCTGATTTTCTCATTTCAACTCAACTCTCAACTATTATAGTTACAGCATTTTCCATATGGTGGTTTGTGTTTATTTTATAATTGTATTTTTGTTCAATATTTATTGAGAATTTATTATGTGTCCAGTGTTGCAGTAGGAGGTCAAAAAATCATCTTGCCCCCACCTTTGACGTGTTTACCATCTAGTGGTAAGACAGACATGAGACCAAATACCATATGTTGAAAAGCTCTGGAAATATAGAGCAAAAGATGCTATTGTAAGAATAAATGGCTACATTATCATCTAGGGCATTATGAGATAGATCACAGAAGGAAAAATGCTTGGACTGCAAATGAAGGATGAACAAGAATTTGCATAAATCAAAGGGAGTATACAGTGGGGTGCGACAGGGAATTCCAGACAATGAACACATGCAAAGGCATGTGTTTAATCACATATGTGAGGACAACTAAGTAACTCAGAATGCCTGGAACTTACACTGCACAGGGGGAAGTGGCAAGATGTAAGATGAGGGAAGCAATAAGATGGCATAAACCTGAGTGTGGGGCTCAGGTTGCAGGTAAACAAGGAATACAAGATGCACATATTAGAAAAGTCATTTTCAAAAAGTTATGGGATGAGGGAAAGCAATCATATAATTTTTAGGGACAATGAATTAGATTAGTCTTTGATCTAAAACAAGGTAGCAGGGATGGAGAGGTAAAGACAGAATGAGTTAAAAAGGTTTCCATGTATCTGTCTTGGGAGGTACCATCACTAAAACAAGAGATACATAAGAAGGCCAGGTTTAGTCTAAGTAGAATTAACATATCTACAAGTTGGGTAAGTTTAGTTTTCACAATTTATCCAGAAGTTTCTTTAGAATCATTACCTCTACTATTAGGCTATTAGATCCTTCATGTCAGGATCTGAGCTTTTCCTTGCACATATTTCCGCTGCACATAATCCAGAGTCTTGCATGCAGCAATTGAATTAGGAGTGAGTAGACCTGAAAGAATTTTATGCAGGTCTCAGAAATTGTTCCAGTCTGGCTGCTCAAGTCTAGAGTAGACTACCTCCACATATTCAGAGGTAAAGAAAGTTTAAGAATTTATTCCCTCTGTCCTAAGGGCTTTAAAGGAACTCAGTGATTAGCATGAAGATATTCTACATAAGTTGTGTTCTCTTTCAAACAATGTGGAATCTGCTTTTCTGATTCATATTTCCTGGCAAGTAAAAATTCTTGGTGATCAGTTTATGATTTTGCTAAGCTAGCTCATCAGTTTCTGGATTGAAGATCCCAGGAAGTACTGAATGGTTTTAAATGATAAAAAATATTAACATGCCAATGTCTCAAAGGCTATATCACTTTTGGAAGCACCAACACACCTAAATTTAAACCCAAAATCTGTGAAATATGCATAAAAAAATTCCAAATACATTTTGTTTGAGCAACAAACCAGGAGCATTGTCTTTTGAGGTGGAAAATGAGGAAGCATTAGGGGTATATTCAGGGCTGTTTGTTTTCCAATTTGTATCCATTTTTGGATACATGACATGATTTATTTATGGATCTAAAGTAATATTTACTATTTTCTTAGCTCAGTTCAACTTTTCTGTAATTGCTTCTGGTCTGCTTTGGAAAATGACTAATTTTGTTTCTTATATCAACTCCTATACAGTTTTAATAGCACTGTAAAATATCATTTTAATTTCAGCTATTTCTCAGGAATATAAACAACAATTTTTTAGTTGGTGGGATTTCAATTTCCCAAGAACAACCAACCAATTTATAATTTTTAAAGCATTGTTTTCTACAAGGCTACTTATCCAAATAAAGATATTTTCTAGTTCAATTTTCTGATATGTCTCAAGGCTGGTAGCAAGAAAAAGGAACATAATTAAACAAGTGAGGCACAATTTTTTTTTTTTTTAGTTTTGCAATACTGAGAGAAGGATAAATAATTTGCCAAATCATTATTGCAGTATTACATTTTTCTGGAATTGTTTGTAATAATATTATACAACATTAGTCTACTTTGCATATGCTACAGTTTTATACGTTGTAATTTAACACAATAAAAATAATAGAGAAGACAAATACAGAAAGGATATTTAGATACATTTTACATATCATTAACATGCCATATGCAAATACAGATAAATTCTATAATGGAAAGTTAGTCAACAAGCAAGAGTAAGAAATTCGAAACAGGTGATGTCCATGAGAATGGAGGATCATTGGAACAGAATTCCTCTGAGCAGAGAGGCCCGGACTTCCGCTGGCTTCCCTGCGAACACAGCTGTTTCAGACCTACAAGGAAGTGAGACCATGTTTATTGCCTTGACTGAAATGGGTTTTATTAACATGATTCCTTTCTGGCTAAAAAATGCTCAATCTTGCCATTCTAACTGGGAAATTACAGTTTTATGATGAAAAAGAAGTCACAAAATGTATACTTTTGTGTGAGGGGAATAAGGATAGCGAGAATACATGGGACTGTGTATTTTAAGAATGCTGATTGCGATTGCAGTGCAAGAATTGAAATAGTTTTTATCATTTTCTAGATAAGAAGGCCATGGTTTCAGGAAAGTCTCAAGGGAAAACAAAGGGTAAACTTAGATTAAGGGGGGAAGAAAGGAAATGTCACAAGATTACCAAAATGGCGTACCAGCCACCGTTCATGTTTCCAGATAATATATGGTTATTGTGTTGATGTTTCAGTCTTGCTGTCAAGGAACTTCGTTTAATCCACATTTTGAGACAAAGGCTATTTATAAAAGTCATGATCATCCTTCGCTTGCTACTAAGGGGAATATTTGGGTATCACATTCCCCTCGGAATGGAGAGCAAGAATACTGTTATTTAATGTTGTGACGATGCAAATATTTTCACTGAATGAATGGAAGGATCTCACACTTGGGGCCTGTATTCTCTTTGGGAAGAGCTGTTGCCTGAGAGGACTGGAGAGATTTTCCATACTTTGCCTATTTTTATTATCGGCTCATTTGCATCAAGGCAGGAGAATTTAGCAGTCATCCTCCTCTAAGGGGGTTGCCCAAGACTTTCTATCTCATATCTTCCCTCATATCATGAGGCCAGTCAGAAAGAAGCATATTTGAACATATAGTTGTACAGGGCTCTGCAGTATGTGTTGTGAGAATTCCCAGGGAAGGAAGCTGAAATCTTGTTCTAAGGAGTTAATTCCAAAAAATGCAGACAGGAGTCAGAGTTTAGGTACATAACTATAAGACTAACACAAATCCTATTGCATCGCAAATCACCAAATGACCTGGGGAAAAAATATTTACCCATTGTTTTAATTGAGGTTAATTTTATGATGAACAGAACATTTTCTGGGGCTTGCCCAAAGGCCATGTTACAAACTACAAAAGAATGAAAAGGTAATTTCTGTAGTTTTACATTAAATATATATTAAAATATATTCATGATTTTATTATAATAATGAGGCCTGGAAGGATAGTTTGAGTTATTATTACAGGGAATTTTCCTATTGTCTTGCTTTGAATCCCTTTGAAAGAGTGCTGTTTTGTGAGTTTTCTAATATATATTCTTTACATGATGTGAACTATGTAATTTTTAGAACTGGAAAAAAGTTATTTACCATTTATGTATTGCAGGGATGTAGAAGACAGAGGGGCTGATAAGAAACAATGAATAATGGCTAGACTCCAAAACTATCTTTCTAGGCCACAGTTTGGTAAATACTGAATTAAATCACATGTCCATGGAATATTAAGGAAAGAAAGGACTTGACGATCGCCTAGTCCAGCCTTATCGTTTGTACACATACAGAAACTAAAACCTGGGGACCAAGTGGCGCATCCAAACAGTCACAAGCAAGTTAGTAACGACCTGACCCAAAACCCAAATATTCTGTTTCATGGCTCCGTTTGTTTCTCCAAATTCTCCTAGTTCTCTAAATAGTATAGTTTCAGTTTTAAACATTTTTTGTAAAGGTACTAGAACCACATGGTTCAACATTTATAAAAGGTATGCAGTAAAAAAGTACATTTTTCATCTCCTGCCTCTTTTATTTACTGCGCATCAGCTCCCCTGCCCCTGAACACATCCTTAGGGAGGTAACCTCCTTCAATACGTTACTCAGAATCACCATTTCATTGATTGTCCCTTGCACTTTCTACTTAAATTGAAACCCATACCCTCAGTGCTTTGGACCCTGTTTCCCTACTTTAATTCCTCCATAGAACCAATCACCGTTGACCATATTGTGTATTTTACTTTTTTCACTTATTGTCTCTCCACACAAGAATGCGAGATACACAGAGGAAGGAGTCTGTATGTTCCTTTACCTACCCCTGGGTCCAGCACAAATAATGCCCCTTTTTATTACAAAATCATAAGCATGTAATTCTGTAATGATATCACTCTCAAGCACACCACATGGCATTTTAAGTGAAATGTTCAAAATAAAACTATAAGTTTTTACAGCCGTATTAATACCCACCAGCCACCCTCAAGCAAGCCTTACTTCCGTGGTACCCTGTATATCCCCAGTGCTTAGCGGGGGCTCAATAAATATTTGCTGGATTAAGTTAAGTTGAACAATTGGGTGTCTAACTACTGGTGCTGTGTAGAATATTTCTCCTTGAGTATTCTATAATTTCTGCTATCTGAATAATGGTGCTATGTTATTTAGTTCATAGATATTCATAACTATTACTGTATCTTACAGACTTGTACCACTTAATGTTTTCACCAGGAGTTCCATCTTAGTTGATAATGAAATTATGCTTCTACATTTTTGATTTGCATTTGCATGGTTTTCTTTTGCCCATCTTTTAACTTTTGTATTATCTTATATTTTCTGTTTTATTACCAATGATATTTGTGCACTTTCACTTGCGGTCTCTTTGATTTTGGTGTATGTAAGTATAGTGTTTGTGGCTGTGCATGTGTGCACATGCATTTAATGTTTAGAAATATTTTTCTATCATTATAATTTTAATGCCCTTGTTTTTTTATTGATTTTGACCGTGTCTATTGTTTCCCAATAATAGTAAAGTTGGTACATTTTTCTCTTTCTTCCTTCTTCTCTCTCTCTTCCAACATTTGATTATCTCTTTCACTTTTTACCTTTGTACTATTAAATATGCACATACTTATATTACTTAACTTGTTAAATTTAAGTGATATATTTAGTATTTTATGTAAGTAGTATTTTAGATGAGACAATCAGTATGACTTCCTATGCAGCCGGTTCTTTTTTCTATCCCCCAATGAATTTTTGTGTCATATTTATTATAAGATACTGGAACATTGGTGAGAAAATAAATTATTATACCAATTTGGGAAATAAATAACCCATGTGTATTGATTTCCTGTTGTTGCTGTAACAATACCACAAAATTAATGACTTAAATCAACCCAGATTTATTATCTTATGGTTCTGGATGCCAAAAGTCCAAAATCAGCCTCACTCTAAAGTCAAGGTTTGGTAGGGATGCTTCCTAAAGTGGCTGCTATGGAAGAATCTGTTTCCTTGCATTTTCCAGGTTCTAGTTGGCCTGCATTCCTGAACCCATGGCTCCTTCCTCCAGGTTCAAAGCCAGCAGATTAGTATCGTCAACTCTTTTTCTGTTTCAGTTGTTACACCACTTTCTCTGATTCTGATTTTCTGCCTCTGTTTATAAAGGCCCTTATGATTTCTTTGGGCACACCTAGATGAGCCACAATAATCTTCCTTTCTCAAGAGTCCTAATCTAATTACATTTGCAGACTCTTTTGCTATATAACGTCCAATATTTACAGGTCTCGGGACTAGGATGTGGACATCATGGAGCTGGCATTCGGCGGCATTATTCAACGTGACATTTGATACTATACTATACAGTGAAAAAATACTCGATACAACATTCACTTACCATAAATTGAAATATTTAAAATATGCCCGGTGATCCTACGATCCCAGGAAGAATGGAAGGTTGGGCAAGATGGTTCCAGGAAGTATATCAGAAGCAAAATTTTGTTGCTTTTTGCTACCTATGATAAGGTATTACAAGAAAAAGATGAGCTCAGAAAAGTGAGGGCATTTAAAAAAGTTAGCCTTTCTTTAATTGAGGTAAATTAACATACAACATTATGTTATTGGCTTCTTCAAAAAGTTTGTTTAGTATTTTTCTGTATGACAGCTCTAGCGGTGCTTGGCTGTCTTTACTTCCTTGGAGACAATTTTGTTAGATTGTATTGTGACAGCTGTCATGTCAGCGTGCTTACAAAATTGGTGAATTTTTTATATAAAGAACTCATATGACTCTACTCCAGGAAGACCAAAAACCCAATTAAAAAATGGGCAAAAAACTTGAACAGACCCTTCTCCAAGGAGGACATACAGAGGGCCCAGAGACATATGAAAAGATGCTCAGCATCACTAGCCATCAGAGAGATGCAAATTAAAACCACAACGAGATACCACCTCACACCAGTCAGAATGGCCATCATAAACAAAGCAACAGATAAGTGTTGGAGGGGATGCAGAGAAAAGGGAAACCTAGTGCACTGTTGGTGGGAATGCAGACTAGTGCAGCCACTGCAGAAAACAGTATGGAATTTCCTCAGAAAACTAAAAATGGAACTACCTTTTGACCCAACAATTCCACTACTGGGATTATATCCCAAGAACCCTGAAAAACCAATTCAAAAGAGCCTATGCACTCCAATGTTCATAGCAGCACAATTCACAATAGCCAAGTGCTAGAAGCAACCTAAGGACCCATCAGCAAATGAGTGGATCAAGAAATTATGGTACATTTACACAATGGAATTCTATGCAGCAGAGAGAAAGAAGGAGCTTATACCCTTTGCAACAGCATGGATGGAACTAGAGAGCATTATGCTAAGTGAAATAAGCCAGGCGGTGAGGGACAAATACCATATGATCTCACCTTTAACTGGAATATAATCAACAAAAGAACAAAGCAAGAGAAACACAACCAAAGACGTTGAAATTAATAACAATCTAACAATAGCCAGAGGGAAAGGGGGAGGGAACTATGGGGAGAAGTGTTTTCAGGAACCACTATAGAGGACACATGGACAGAACCAAGGGGGAGGGTGGAGGCAGGGGAGGGAGGTGGGTTTGGAGGGGGTGAGGGAAGGGGAAGGGAGAGGATGCAGACAACTGTAATTTGACAACAATAAAGTAATTTAAAAAATTGGTGAATTTTTGTGCAGCCATTTTAATATTGAAGATGGAAGAAGATACCCAACCTTTTCAGGGTATTATTCTTCATTATTTCACAAAAGGTAAAAACACAACTGAAATACAAAAAAGATCTGTGCAGTGTATGGAGAAGATGCTGTGACCAATCAAACGTGTCAAAAGTCGTTTGTCAAGTGCTTTGTCAAGAACTCTTGACATTTTGGCCAAAATAATTCTTTGCTGTGGGGTTGTGCATTGGAAAGCACTTAGCAGCACCCCTGGCCTCTACCCACAAGAAGCCAATCGTGGGAGATATCTGACATACTCAGAATATCCAAATCAATAAAGTTATTGGTGAAAATATTTTTTTTTTATTTTATGGAAAAAAGTAACTATTGACCAATCCAATAGTTTCAGGGGTACAGGATAATGATTTGATATTTGTAGATATTACAAAACAATCAGCACAATAAATCTAGTTAACCTGTGTCACCATACAGTTACGATTTTTTTCTTGTGATGAGAACTTTTAAAATTTTCTCTCTTATCAACTTCCAAATAACAACACAGTGTTACTCATTGTAGTTACCATGCTGCACATTATACCCTCATGACTGATTTATTTTATAACTGGAGTTTGTACTTATTGACCCCCTTTATCCATTATGGGAGGGCTTTTCTCAGTGCTAAAACTCAAGGACTTGTATGTTTCTTAAATCATAAGATCACATTTGTCTACGATCCCAGGAAGAATGGAAGGTTGGGCAAGATGGTTCCAGATAGTAGGGCTGGATAGTTGGGCTAGATAGTACACTGTCCCCAAAAGGATAACAACCACATTGAGAAGACTGGGATCCACAGGCTTGCTTTCTGAAACTGCGCTTTCCCAGCCAGACTGCAGATTCTTGAGTATTAAAGATTATTGTCTTAACCACTAATTTCTTGCATGATTGTGGTAATGGGTGAATTTCAAATAATATATTTTGTATATTTATATTTCCTTTGTCATCATAAATGATAGTCTTTGGCTTCTAGATATTTCAAAAGAGACAATCAAGAAATTCTTCTTTCTTTCCCAACATGCTCTTTCCTAACTTATTTTTCATTATTTCTTTATCATTAAGGCTTATACCTTTGCATACTTTGATGTAACTCTAATTATTTTGTTTGTTTTGCAGTTAAAAATATTCTATGCTTTCTTCCAGTTTTTTTTTGTTAGGTTTTTTACCACTCTTAATTAGCTAAAATCTCTTCCTCTAGTGTTTATTTATTTTTTTTTCTAGGCCTCTTGGGAATAAAATTCATGTTTCTTGCATGTGCAAAATGATTATCGGTGAGTTTTATACTTGGGTACGGCTTGTCTTAATATAAAATCCATGGTTCATGCTTTCTCTTCTTAAGTACCATTTAGGTAGCTGCTCCACTGACTGCTGGTATTGAAAGTTTCAATGGGGAAAATGGAGATCGGCATGATTTGTTTTTCTCTCGTAAGTAATGTGACACTTTTGCTTGTTTTTGTATCTTTAAATGTCCAATGTTTTTCATGATATGTCTTGGCCTATTTTAGGTCAGTTTTTTTATGACACAAATGTTCTTTTTTGTTATAAAAAGATATAATTTTTTCCTGTGGTAAAGTATAGTTGACATAAAGTTTACTACTTTAAGCATTTTTAAGTACAATCCACATCATTGTGCTACCATTACCACCACCCGCCTCCAGATTCGATTCTGTTTTCCCAAACTGAAACTCTGTACCCATTAAAGCCATTAAGGCCACTCCTTTCTCTCCCAACCCCTGACAGACACTCTTCACCATTCATATTTCTGTCTCTATGAATCTGACTTCTTTAGATACCTCATACATACATTGAATCATACCATATTTGTTCTTTTGTAATTTTTAAAAAATATATCTTTAAGAATACTTTTCTGTTTTTGTTTCATTCTGCTTTTCTCATCATGGACTCAAGTTATGCCTACACTGAGGATATTTCCACCTAAATTGAATAGCTAATACTTTATTTTTAAGTCTTCGCCTTCCATTTTTCACTCTTCTAGACTCTGTCTTACTACTTTTTTTAAAAAAGTGACTATTCTTCTTTATGGCCTTCATGTTTATTTCTGAAATTATTTTTTGCTACTTTCCTTCTGAGGTAAGACAGTTCATGTTTCAGCTGAGAAATTTTCTTGACACCGTTTACCTGAGCTCTTTACGTGTTTGTAGTCTAATGTTACAGAGGCTCTTACTTCATGAGGTGGTTTTTTTTCGATTCACGCTGAAATATTTGTCGGTGAATTTCATGGGCACCACAGCAAATGCGCTTTACTCTGTAGTGTGCTTTATGTTTCATTTTGTATAGATGTTGTCCTAGTTCCTTTTGCATTACTCATCACTGAATAAATTGGAATTTTCCTGGATAAGTTATTTGCAGGAAGTTTCTGTGGAGTTAGATACTCCAAATTATCTTTCCTCTGCTGACAAATAACTCCTTAGACTGCTTTGTGCTAAAATTTCTGGAAAATTTTATTTAGCTCTCCCTCCTCTGCCTCTTTCATTCAAACTGCTTCCGGTGGGGGACCAGGGTGCCATCAGTGCTGCTCGGGCCTATTCCTGCTCCCATTGCTGCAAAAAAGGGGCTGTAGTCCCAACTCACCATGAGCCACTCACCTTCAGGAAATACGTTTTTGCTGGTGCTTACTGAAATATGCTGCGGCTGAGCAATTCGATAACTCCCATATTATTTTCTGTTATTTCTTCTATGTAGCTTCTCTCCAATACATACATTTCAATTCTGCTTCCTGGTTCCCCTGAAAATGCAGTTAGAGAGGTTTCTATTATCACTGTGGCTTTTGCATGATTTCTAGGAGGAGAAATGGAAGTTGTGTGCAGGGAAATTCCCTTAATCGTTTCTTATCTGAGCTCCAGAAAGTATTGTAAGTTTCAAATTGGGAAATAAGTGACCTTCATATTGTATCCAACAGTACTTGTGGTTAGGTTGCATGGCGTGACATTACCTGCAGTGTGCTTCACAGATCACTTCTAAGGTTTTCTTTGTATTTATCTTCTTCTTTATCCCTTTCTCCCAGGGAGTGCTTATTATAATATTTGTCACATAGTAAGTGCTTAACCAATGTTTGTTGAATCTAATTGATGAATGAGTCATGGATTTCTATATCACAATAATAGTGAAATTTTATGTGTGTCTTACACAAAATATGAGGAATTCTCTACCTATTCAAGAATCTTTTGCCTGCTCAATTACCTCTATATAACCAGTGAGCATTTTATCTACCCATTTCTTAATTGATTTTTGTTAAAATTGTAAAGCAATAATTTTAAATACGGCCATTGATAGACTACAAATTTAGACAACGGCAGTGCTGACATATAAAAATAACTCCTATATACTATGAGAAGTGCATTTTACCAACGGTATGGATTTAATTTGATGTGCAAAATAAAACAATGGTAAAACAAATGTTTTGTATTTGTCTTTGGATCTGAGATAATCTATTTACAACATTTGAACTTATCTGTTTCTTTTCACCTAGTTCAATCGTTTACAAGGTTCACACTATGGAAATGAACTAATCAATAACAAATTGAAACTCTTTGCTGTTTTCTTAGTAGAGGACACAATGTACTGTTTATATGGACTTTTCCCCAGCTGCTAAACGATTCGTTATTTTAACTTTTTAGTTTTCTTGCTCTGTCTTTATGTAACATTTAAATTGACATGATATTAAAGTAGCAATTTATGTAATTACAAAGAGTTTTCTAATCTCTGGATTTATACTGCTATGTAATCTTCTCAAGATGAAATAAAAGCTATTGGTTAGTATGCTGGGTAAGAAGATGTCAATTTTCAATTATCATTCAGTGTAAAGTAAGCTTACTGAGCATGAATACTGTATTTTGTATTAATTATATTAATGTAATTGCTTTTTATTAATTTTAATACTTAACGAATGAGATCATATCTGGAATGGAATTTTCAAGTTTTGCAGACATTTATCATAACCGCCCTTCAATTTTATTATAACAAATATAAAATACAAAAGCATTTTACATTCTTCATGTTTGCATAATTAAAAAATTCAATTTCTATTTCTTAAGAATAAAATGTTTTGTTGAGTTAGTGAAACATTAATTGTAAAATATTTTATTAATAATTATTGTTCCTATAATATTTACAATGTTAAATAAAAAGGCATTATTTGATTTATTTCCATGTAAGAAAAGATATATTATTTCATCATATTCCATTTTGGTATGTGGGGAATATATGTATATATATTTAGGTGAACTCCAAAATTGGAATTAAAATATTTCCAATTGAGGAGTAAGGAGCCCACATGAATAAGTCTGGAGGTCCAGTGTACAACAATGTGACTTATTCTTAAGTACTGCATGACACTCTCGAACTTTGCTAGAAAGGTCGATCTTAAGCATTCTCACCACACATGCATGCATGAAAGGTAATTATGAAATGACGGATGTGTAAATTGGCTTCGTTGTGGTGATTATTTCACAATGTCTATGTATATCAAAGCATTAAGTTATATACCTTAAATATATACAATTTTTATTTGTCGATTGTAATTCAATAAACATGGGAAAAAGATAGGAATTTTTAAAAACTGAATCAGTTAAGCCAGCTTCCTGAGGGAAAGGGATTATACCAGACCATGAGTATTCAAAGGCAGGACTTATTTGGGGCTATTTTAGGGACTGTTTACCACGGTAGTCAAAAGTGATACTAAAAACATTAATGTAGACTTTGGGAGGGCACTTAAATTCTCCCAGTTCTAAATTTAACTTATACTATATTTAAATATTTAATAATATGCATACATAATTATTGTAAGCACTCTGTAAAAGAGCAATACATATGAGAAACTATAAGAGTACACGTTCCATAGTTATTTTTTTCTCCAGAATTTATTCATCTTACAGAAGTGAAACTTTCACCCCTTGATATCAAATGTCTCTCAGTTGCCCTTACCCCGAGTCCCTCACAACCACCCCTCTGGCTCTCTAGTTCTAAGACTTGGACTATTTTAGAAGTGATGAAATGGCCCTTCCAAGGTTAAGATTTGAAAAGTCTATGCCTTCCATCTGGAATGTTCTTCCTCCCTGCCACTTTCTATTTCTCTCTCTCTCTGCCTCTCTTGTTACTGGTGCTGGGGGAGGCAGACTGCCAGGTGGGCAGCTGCATTGTGGAGTGGCCCCTACGGCCCGGCAAGGAAATGCCCTCAGTGCCGGAAACTGCGAGGTACTGACACTTTCTGATAAGCCAGGAGAAGTGGTTGTTTGAGCCCCAGTTGAGTTCTGGGATGTGACCCTGACTTACAAGTTGACATCAACCTCATGAGAGGCCTTGTGCCAGGGCACTTAACAAGTGGTACCCAGATTCCTGACCCACAAAAACTATGACATAATACATGTTTACTGTTTAAGCTGCTAGGTTTTAGGGATATTTGTTATGCAGCAGTAAGTGTGGAAGTATAGAAAGTGTGCACAATCTCATTTACTTCACAGAATAGCATTTATAAAGTATTTAGAAGTATGTCTGGTACACTTACCTTTTTTCGTCAAAATGACTGTTAGTAAGCAGGAAATAATGGGTATTGATGGATAGAAAGCACTTACATTTCAGTCATTTCTATCATTCTTCATGTTTATCACCAGATTTTGTTGATTTTTCTTCTTAAATTGTCTCCATGTCTCCTGTAACCTCCTTGAATCTGCTTTTCCTTCTGTCCACCCTAAAATCTGCTTTCCACACTGTAAGAAGGTTCTTTTCAAACTGAAACATGGCCATTTCATTCTCCATCCATCATTCTCCACCCATCACTCTCCATGGTTTTTCAAAGCTCTTCATGGTTTTTAAAAGGAAGGAAGGAAGGAAGGAAGGAAGGAAGGAAGGACGGAAGGAAGGAAGGAAGGGAGGGAGAAATGCCGTACAGGGCTCTTAGTTCCTGGCCCCCGCCTATGCGTTTGGCATTCTCTTTCTAACTCTCTCAACACTCTACCTGAAAATGTCTCATTTTAGTTTACTTTGTAGTTATACCATGACTTCTCTCCTCACAATTTTCTTGCACATAATTCTTTCTCCTGCAGGGAACATATGCACTCCTTCAGTTGACTCCTTTCTTTCAGCTTCAAATTAATTATCACTCCCTCTTTCATCTTAGGAACTACCTGTTTTGAGACCTGTTACTCTAAAAAATAATGTAAATATTCTGACAAAAGTTTTTGGTAAGGTAAATTAATTGTTTTTTTAAAAATAAATATTTGCTTCTGTCACTATATTGTAAACTTCTTAAAGATGGTGATTAGGTCTGTTTCATTGTTGTTCAAAATTTGATTTCTGGCTTCCAGCTTATACTTGATACATAGTAGGCATTCAAGAAATACTTGTGATAGAAAAATGAATACCTATGAAGAGAATTATATTAATGATGAACACTAATACAAATAAGATGCTGAGAACAAACCCAGGAGTACATGCTCGTAGGTAATATTCAGAATTGTATGCTGAGACAAACTGTGCATAATAAATTAAAAATGACTCAATAAGAATTTTATCTTCAAAAATGTACTATGACTTTGAAAATATTTTTCCACAAGCAATGAATCAGCGGTAGTTATAAAATATACTTATTAAAACAACAAAGTGTTTTTCATTCTTTATTATTAGAATATTTACAAACATATACACAGTATAGAGAACTCACATATTCTCACGGGAAGCATCACTGATAGTTTCCATATTTATTTCGTCTACCTTTCTCTTTGTTTCCAAGTTCAATATAGCTGCATTTTAAATACACATCTTGTAAAGATGTCCATCTAGATAAGGATCAGAGACAGATGAAGGAAATGAAATTGAAGCTAAAGAGATATTAAATGTCTAGTAGTTAACTTCTAGACTGCATTAGGCCCTTATATGGGTTCCTTCCTAATTGTCCCTTATAAGTTGTTTATTATTATTATTATTTATTATTTTCACATAGGCACCAAATTTATCCCCTAAACAATTGTGGGCCAGTTTTCTTCCTCAATGGTATAAGAGAATGTAACATTTAATATTTTAGGACACACTATATATTTTTTTTAGTCTCAACTATATCATGAGTTCCTGTCTTATGGTAGCCATCCATAAAATACTCTTTTTTAAAATCTCTTTTCAGGAACTACTTCTGGAATTTTCAACAGCTTCTTTTTTCCATAATTTCTATTCATTTTAAACAACTCCATTTATAAATGTGGTGACTAAGCATAAAACCTGTAAGTAGCCCCGCCAGTGTGGCTCAGTTGGTTGGAGCTTCGTCTGGTAACTGAAAGGCTGCTGATTCAATTCGCAGGCAGGGCACACACCTAGGTTATGGGTTGGGTACCCTTCTGGGCATATAGAAGGGCAGACCAATCAATGCTTCTCTCTTGCATAGATGTGTCTCTCTTTCCCTTTGCCTCTCCCTTCCTTTCCCTTTAAAAACCAATGGAAAAAAATGTTCTTGGGTGAGGGGAAAAGAAAAAAAACCTGTCACCAAAGTACAAAGTACACGGTATTTGATTCTCTTTCAAATAGACAAGAACTTATTTCTGTTTGGAGTGATCAAAGGCACAGGGCAGTTGGCAAATACCAAGTCATGATTATGGGTTAAATATTATCCTGTTCCCTCTAAGGCCAAATGCTGAAAGAATTCATTGGCGAAGAAACAGTCTCGGTTACTCAGTTACTCTTTTTGGATAAAGTCTATGTTTTAATTTTATTTATCTAGACAGTTATAAAATGCAGGTCTTTCTTGTGGTTCACAACTAATAAATTTCCAATATATATCTGTCAATGGCAGAATGAAAACATTAAAAATTATAGCACATGTTCCAGGACCCAAATAGCCGACATCCTGCTGAGGTATCCATAGTTAGAAAGCACAGCTAAAAGGTCTGTGGTGATTCCCAACCAAAAGCAAGTGCTAGCAGGTTTTCTCTGCAAACGTCCCTTATAAAAGATGGACACAGGGCACTCCACATTGGTAGATCCTGGCTTCCTTCTAATAAAAGTATCTGGAAAACACTACAATAGCACCTACAGCAAAAATAGTCACCCATCTAATTTATGTGGTTTAAAATATGTAAATAAGCCTTCTAATGAGCTTCCAAATGAGTCAGCTATATCCAGTCCTCATAGACAAGCAGCTGACTTCCTTCTTTTAGTTTTCTGGTAATATTTTACCTCCTGTCACAAGTCAGAGACACTTTCATGGACTGGGAGAAAGAAAAAAGCACCCTTTATTTAATTCTAATTTAGCTGTTTTTGCTAAAATAAAGAAAGAAAGGAAGGAAGGAAAGAAGAAAGAAAACACAGCAACAACTTGGAGAGTAAAAGTAGTTGAGAGACCTGGCATCGTTCCCCAGCAATTCATTCATGGTGGCTACACGGTATTTAACCCGGTTTGTGTCTGCTAGGAAACATTAGTATTAGTTGCTGAAGTACACGTTTTGGTCAAGTAGCAAAACATACCTTGCTCCTACTGTGTGCAAAGCTTAGCCTTTAAAGCTATGGGAACGACGACAAAAAATACCCTAAAATAATCTATGCTTTGATATATTTTAGTAGAGAGAAATCTCTACAGGACACAGGAGAGGTTTTGCATAATTGACCAGTTCTCTCAAAGGCAGAAAAGAGTAGAAGAAAGCAGAAATATCAATAGCATTTAACCTGGATTTGTGCCTTTGGAGTTGCAATAACCTAAAATGAAATCCTGGGTAAACCCCATAGCAGCTGACATTGTTTTGGGGCCGGGCCTGGTTAGTAGCTTCTCTAAGCCTCACTTTCTTTACCTCTATAATGGGGATGAAAGAACACATTTCTCGGAGTGATGGTGAATATTGCATTACAGGAGTAAAACAAATTTTGAGCAACGTGCTTTACATTCCTAATGTTGAGCTACCATTATATAAACTTTTGCTTAAAATGAAGTTATTTTACAGAACTGGAACTGACAAGGCCTTAGTAAAAATTTAATAGCTAACATCAGAATGGGAGTTTCCTTAAATGGTAACATTTCTCTAGACAGAACTTCTGCTAAGCTTAAATTGTCAAGTTATTACAAAAGATACAGTTGGCTAACTCATACTAAAATTTAAAACCAAAAACTTGAAAAATGGCTGAAGATGATTGATTTTTAGCGGCTTGTTTACTGGGACGATTTACAGCTACCATGGAGTGCTAAACTGGAGGCCTAGGTAAGCAGTGCCTGGCGTGCCAAATGCAGATGTTCGTGATCAAAGTAAGCTAACTGCAACTTTCTGAATTTCCTGGATTTGCTTCGTTTGACCAAAAGAATCTGAGACCTTGTTAACTGTGTGAGGATTATTGGGAATGATATGAGAGGACTAACAAACTATAATGTAAATATGACATTGCAATTTGAATATGTTATACCTCAACAGTGCTTGGATCTTTTATATCCTGGCACCTAAAATTGCAAGCAATATTGTAAACTTTTTATAGAACGTATAGAACATTGTTCTGCATGAACTTTGGGGTGGGTCTCTAATCTTCTGGTATGTTTCTTCTTGATTATTCTTAGTTCTAGCCTTGTTGCACTTCAGCTTTAGTTATGAGATTATTCCAAACAAGCATACTAAATATCTGTGTGCATTTATTTAATCTCCTCTACAGGATTAGATACAATACTGGACCTTTGTACAGGGAAATGTAAATAACAACAACACCAATTGGAAAAGCAAAATATGAAAGGAACAGGCCACTGAATTTATGGAAATAAGTTTCTTTATATTTATTGTGCTACTTTACAATGGAAAGTGTTTGGAAATTTTCAGGGAGCTTGTTCCTACTACATAATGATAACTAGCAGATTCATCTTGTCCTTTACCTAGGAATGACTTTGTGCCGCATTAGCCACAGTCAAAAGGAAATAATATGCAAGCACCAGTCAGTAATAGCACACTCTACCCATGTATCCTTATCTGATTATCATCCTTATTAGCATACTGTTTTCCCCAAAGCCAGAATGAAGAAACAGGGAAAGGGAAGGAGGGTGACTAATGAATCATAAAAGTTCCTTTATGGTTTATTTAAATAAATACAATCTAATCTTATAACAAAAAATTGAAGTCTCTAGACCTTTGGGGAACACTGTCATTTAAACATATGGCTTAGAGTGACAGTATGAAGCATGGGGGATAGAGAGAGAGAGAGAGAGACAATCACTGAGCTGAAAAAGAAGAGAATGAATTTTTAATCTCATTAGAAAAAAGGAAGCAAATGACGTAGAGAAACAGTAGTTCATGACTTTAAACACTGTCATCAAATAAAACCCTCTGCCTACAGAGTTACTCACCTACCAATGTAGCGTCGTTAGTTGGTCTGTTGCACAACAGTCACCCGGAAAGAATAAAGATTTTTTTTTTTTAATACCAGTATCTGCTAAAAACAGAAAAAGAGACCAATCTGAAGTACCAAACATAATAGAGATCTAATGGCAACAAGTTGAATGAATATCAGAAGTTTATTTTGGCCAAAATGAAATGAATATGTGGTTGGACTTAGATTAGGCCTATAAAATGTATTTGTCATATAAAGGAAAAAATGACTATAATGAGATGTGTTCATATTTTATTAATTTTAAAATAAGTGGGAACGTTGGACTACAAAGGTGTTTTCTTAGAAAATTATATTCATGTATGTCTATAAAATATACATATATGTAAATTTATCTGCAGCTGTGCAAGTAAATGAGGATGAATAAGTGAACCCATTCCATAAAATGCAGGAAAACAAGTCAGGAAAGAGTGATCACCCCTGGTGGTCACACACACTGAACGGGTGGGGAAGTTTCAACCATGTGCGAACACAGCTATTGGTAGGGCGATGTCAGTATAGTTAAATAAATAACAACCGGAAGTGGGTATCATTTGAGCAGCTGTTGATAATGGCAGCGATGAAAGGAAACAGTAGGGAAAGACCCGGGGTGAGATGGAGAGAGAAAGGAGGAGCCGCTGGACCTTTGGAAGGGATGTAGATAGAATTCTTCACTAACTCAGTGTCCTCAGAAAAGTTTTAGATTCTCTAGTGAGTCATGGAAAGAAGTAAAAGTAGTCGCTGCTTTCATGTTTTTGTCTGGTTAGTTAGGTGATAGCTGATGGAGCTATGAATAGGAAGCAGTCTTTACAGAACTGATTGGGTAACAGGAATTTTGTGAAGGTTTAATGCTTGGAAAAAGATACCAAGTGGAGAAGGGTCAACATGTGGTATCATTTATGGTACATTTACCTATTTGCATCAGTAAGTACTGTTTATGTTCATTTTTCTTTCATTTCCAATGGATAAATAGATAATAGACAGAGCTATATCTTTATCTACATACATACATGTATATTTGGTTTTAAGCAAGTCATCTAATCCTATGATTACTAAATTTCTTCAACTTTAATATGATTGTAACAATGCTTGTTTATGTTGCCTTTCCTAAGAATCAAATATTTGGTGATTTTTGAGGCGCCTATCAAGAGTGAAAATGCTTTGTGTTCTCCCCAGGAAAGATTCACTTTAAAGCTATCATTGCCCCTATTGTAATTTTAAAAGGTCTTCTTGCCTCTGCAGAATTTTATATAATCCCAAGTGCAATAACAAAAAGGAAAAATCATGACCTAAACAGCAAAAGAACATTTAAGCTTAGTTCCATTACTTTAGTTCGGGACTCTCTAAAAATAGTGGACACCCAAATAATACAAAACTATTCGACATGAAGGGATCATACACTATTCATCACTTCAGCTAAAATATTGTATAATAGAAACATTCAGCACTTCCATACTAGTCCACTTTCAATTTGGCTTTGAGGCATTGTCTAAGGATGAGCACCAATTTAGAGGGACATAATACAAATTTTAAACTATTATCTATGCATCCGCAGAAGCCCTCCACTTTTGACAGTTTAGTAGTGACAGACAGGCCTAGACATTTCATCAAATTAACAGTTTTGACTCCTATTCTATATAGTAATTATTTGAAACATCTAAAACTAAAACAAAGTTTTATTTTTAATTACCATTTTACTTTTAAAGCAAAGAAACCAATCGGGGCTATTTCTGTGTTATCAACATGCTTTGGATCACTAGTTAAATAGTAACCAGGACCCAGTTCTATTAACATACAATGTCATCTGATACCAACATGGGGGAGTTCCAATGATTTGATCCTTACTTTTCCCTCTAGAATACCAAAAGAAAGAAAGCCACAGTAAAAGAGACAAGAATAGTTAAGTGTGTAATAGTTAAGTGTGTTGCTGCCTTGCACAAACTGCATTTTTACAGACAGTAAATAATGACTCTTCCTTAAAACTTGAAAACTTTAGAATGAATTGCCTGCTATAGCTTCTATATTTGTCACTTACAGAACAAATTTCTTTAGTGAATGCACACATTATGAATTAATTATAGTTTGAATGGATTCTAAATTATTAAACACACCTGAGTTGAAGTCCTATTTCTCAGCTAGAGAGGATAGAGAGGGTGATGATACGGTTTTCACCCTCGGTGTAGCCCACAAATTCTCTGGACACTGCATGATGAAGTGGAATCAAGGCAGGGAGTTAAGACAAAGAGAATGGTCTTCTTGGCCAAACAGGTGGGATAAGTGAGAATGTAATTGGAGATGTTGATGATAAAGACGACAAATAGCACTCAGGAAGCAGATCTAGAAGTAGGGTCAAAGTAGTTGAGAGCAGGCGTTTCAGGACCCAGGTCTATAACACTGGGCCTTCTTTCTCTGCTCGACCCACTGCATCTTGCCAAGGTTAGGGCAGTTCCACCTTTAAGTGTAATTAAATCTGACCAGAGCCAAGAAAGTCAAGAGGAAATATATGTATATAATGTAATATTCACTGACAACTTATATTAGGACAGATTTTTGTGATCAGTTTATAAAAACAGGTGAAATGTAGAAGACATGGCACAATGAAGAAAAAAGATGAAGTAGACATCGACAACATCACGCTAGGTTTAGTCGCATCCCACTGTAAGAATGCGTTTGACACTGCATGTGGCAAGACATTGCAGCCCATTTGAAATTTATGTACAATTAGCCTCATGTGAACAATTTTTTCAAGGAAAAGGTAGTAAAGGATGTGGCATGTGCATTTAAATAAAACACTAAAAGCTCTGGTAAGATTATACTCTTTGATTCTAAATTTTTACTGCTTTTGTTACAAAATTAATATTAGCTTCTGGACTTCTACAAGAGTTGTTTGTGTTTGTTCAAGAAACATCAAATTCATGACTACTCATATGGCATAAAATTGTCCACATAAATGGAATAAAGCATTACTGAAATGTTTAAGTGATTCTTCACACGGTTGCTGTGAAATACTCCTTAGCTCATAATGTGAAAGAATAGAAGTTCAAAAACTCTTGGCTGAATTCAATTGAATCTCAGCAAAAGTGTTTGTTGGACAACCACATTCATCTGCTTAAGTGACTCCTTTTTGCATATTGACCTTTAGAGTCATGACTTGGCAAAATTGCACATACCAAAATGGCATTGGCCTTGGAGTTTATTTTGAAGGTTCCAAACCTCAAATAGTAAATTGATGAATGCTGTGGTTCACGGCAAAGTGCTACATTTCAGAGACATTTTATAAAAGTCCATTTTGCATTCCACAAATTAGTCAGTTTCCAATCAAATTAAACATTCTTTGGAAATTCTTCTGTTATATAGGAAAAAAATGTGTTAAATTACTTCCTTAAAGAGGGGTGGGGAGCACTGTATTGGCACAGTGGAAAACATTGTGTGTGTATAAATATACATGCATACATACAGGTAACATACCTACATACATCTAATACAAACATATGCATACATATACATATATACACTGATAGAGATTGATTACTACTGAAATAATTTTCGTTGGGTGTACCATAAATAATTTTTTAAAATCACAGATAATGTTTCTGTTTGTATATAATCTTACAGAGATTACCTAGTATATTGTCACCTTCCAGGATTATACCATTTATCCCAAATAGTTAGTTACAATATGGTAGATTATTTGAATTGAAAAAAATTATACTTGACCCCTTTCTATTTATCTGAACATTGAATCATCACTGCAACATTACAAATACATTGTAATCCAGTCTCTGTGTGAGTTTATCCAGTCTGTTTTTGAAAAAATGCTCTGTCCTATGAATCTGGATTTCAAGAGTTTGAAGCACCCTCTTTAAACTTCCAGCCTTCCAGCATTTTCTTCCTTTGCATAAAGACTGTGCTGGAGAAACTGCTAAGATCTCATCTGACTCTTGGATTTCACGAACATTCACTCTTGGAAAGTCAGAGAATTGGTTCAAATCCAGCACTGCACTTGCCGTTAGAAAGGCACTCCCTGGGGCAAATGAAGTGTGTCCATCTGTACTTTTTAGCATTCATTCTCTGAATTCTCTCTCTCAGTCCTCAGAGTCTCCACTAGAATCTAAGTCCTGACACTGCTCAGGAACAAGTTCTAAATTCTAACCTTCTTTAAAAGCCAAGGCATTCTTATTTATGGGTAACAATATTCTTTTGATGAAAGTGAAGTCAATCTTTGGCTCTCTTCCTAAAGAAGCTAAAACAAAAGGCCATCAAATATACTCTCTGCTGGATTACACAAACTATTATGTATGATGGAGGAGACCCCCGTCAGTAGGCATGGAGATCACCTGGAATGTCCAGATGGTTCCTCAGAATGGAGGTTTTCAAAAGACCACTGCTAGACATATGTGTCTGGTTAGAATGTTTAACCTTCATGGTCTTTAATCATGTAGCATTATGTGAAATGCCACCGGCTGACTGGCTTGATGGAGTGTTTTGAGGTTGTAGAGTTTCCAATCTCCTGGCCACCACCAGTGGCCCTGCAGCAACTAGGAATGTGGATCCTACAGTATGACTGCCTCGCTAGTGCTCTGTGAGAAAAGTGGGCAGATGGGAGTCAGCCTTCACACTGGGTAACGTGGGCATAAGGAGTGCTGTGATTAAACAAATGAATATGAGAGAGAGGGAGGGAGAGAGAAAAGAAAGAAAGGAAAGAGACAGGGGAGAGGAGAGAGAACAGAGACAAGAGAGAGAGGGATGGGGAGGGGAGAGAGAGATCCATCACTAGGATAGCAAGGAAATACCTCAAATGCTATAATTTTGTTCCAATTCTTTCCTAATGGTTGAATATCTCAAAGGTATCTTCCCCTCAACATTAAATTCAAGTACTGAAAATCTTCTTTGGAATTTTTAATTCTCTGAGGGCAAAAATTTCATGTGAGGGAAGTTCATTACTCTGCACTCCCTAAGCACTGATGACACTGATGAGGGTGAAAAGCCTAGAATTATTCATTCGAAGGGTGGCCACAGTGCCGGAAGCAGTTTCCCAGGGAACATCTCCGCATCGGGCTGCCCTCACGTGGAGTCCTGACGCTGCCACCCTTAGCCAGAGCAGGTATCCGAACTTCTCTGCACTTCAGTGCTCTCCTCTGCAAAACTGGGATCATGTCAGCGTTGTGGTGAGAATTAGGTAAGATAAGCCACGTAGAGGGATTCCTGCAATGCCTTGAACTTAGTCAACTCACAAAGGGTGGCTATTACTATTTATTAGGATTATAATGATCCTATTGTGCTTGCAAGGAATGTTGATAGTGCTTTAACAGCAGAACTTGACCTAGGACCTTTCTGTGTAAATGCCTTGTCTTGTATATGGCGATAATTTAGACCATTTCAGGATTCATTTATCTGACATGAAGTTTTTCTGTTTCAGATTTTATTTAAGAAAAAAAACACATACAACTGCTGGTTACTGGCAAAAATCACAATCGCTGTGGCGCTTCTGAAGAGCTCTGAAGCTGGACGGCAACTTCTCTTTGCCTGCTTTTCAGAGTCCTCATTCCATCCAAATAGAAGCATATGTGCTCTCTCTTTTCATTTATTGGGGGTCAGCATCTTTGTTGTTGTTGCTGGAACTCAGGAAACAGGGCGATGCAGGGAACTGTGCTAGCCAATTTGGCAGGGTGCTTTTTCAGCCCACTTGGCCGTGCACAATATTCTGTCTGAGTTTGGGAAGATCTGTCTGCTTTTCTCCTTTGTAGAGGGGCTATGAGGAATGAGGCAATGAATTTGTCTTATACAACAGCCTGGAAAAATAGGCCGTGGCCTATCAAATAATGAGAATTACATGGCCTTCTTCCAGAGTGCTCCTGGCTGCAGACAGGAGGACAGGTTGAGACGCCTTCTGATACATTTTTCACTAATTGCACTCTTTCCTAAAAAAAAAGTCCTATTTAAAATAAAAGACAGAGGGTTGGGATGGTCAGAGGGAGGAGAGGATTCTCTCATAGAATGAGAACCTTTAAGAAGAATCAATATAACGCAGATTTTGAGGTCACAGGTCAAATCATGTATCTCAAAGCATAGCAGTAAACCCTATAATCCGCATCTATGACAGCGAGGTGTGATAGGGACATGTCTGACCTTAGCCCCAGATGTTCCTCACTTGAGATTGGCCTAAACCATTTCCTTGTCACAGAACCTCAAATGACCACACACTATCCCTTTTTGTTATGCTTATCTATGCGACACCCATCATTGTATTAGGGTCTGTCTGATCTGGATGACTTGTTATATTTTTCTCCTGATGTCTTCTTTTTCAGTCAGTGAGGGAGCCTCAGACACGAAGTGTGACTCCTGTTTATTGGTCGGTTTTCTCCCCCCTCTACACACACCCTACCCTTTTACTTGCCTTTTCCTATAATGATGGAGTGATATTTTTCCTATTGGACAATCTTTGTCATTTTGGTTTAGAATTTGAGGCATGGGACAGGCTTGGATACCATCAGTCTCCAGAGGCAGTGGATCTGACTCAGCACCGGCCTCAAAACTATTGCCCTGGAAAAGATGCAGTGCCCTCATCTGTGCTAACGCCTAGAGTTCCCGCCTTCCCTGTGCGTCATCCCCTTAGCTCCATGGCTGCCTGCACTGGCTATGACGACGGGGACCGAATCTCCATTTCTTCACCTCACAATCACGCTCTCCAGAGCTGCTTGATGGAGCTATTCATAGATAAGAGCAATAAGCAGCCCAACGGCATGGCTCCTTTTCTGTATTCCATGACATTCTCATCTCCGCCGACTGTGTCTGGCAGCCGCACAATGAGGCCCTGCGTGTGTCAGGGAGATGGATGATAGCTGCAGTGCCTGCGTCTCAGCGCTGCCTCCATGAGCTCCTGCTGCACCTTACCTCAGGGATGCTGGATTCGGTGCCATTGAATCAGAAAGGCAACCCTCCCCCTTCCAAGCAATGTCTTATTTTCTCCCAATACAAAATACTTTAATGGAAATAATGACACGCATTATGTGCTTTGATGGATAACACATTGTACTTTCATCCTCAATATTCCTGATTCTAGGACTCTTTGTTTTTGTCTTGTTGTTCTGTTATTATTTTATCAAAGTGAAAATGAAGAGCCTACCGATGTAGGTAATAATTCTTTATATGCTTTTCATATATCTTTGCTTTCTTCAGCTAAATGATATCAGGAAAAAGAAGTTAGAAAGGACAGTAATGAACCCCTATTTCCTTACCAGAGAAGTGGCCAGTTAATTTGTGGAAAGTCTGCTCTGAACTGAATTGTCTGGTTCTTGTTTCAGCATGAAATCGGTTTCGAGCCTTGCACAAATATACTGCATGGCATCTTTGGTAATACATTAGAGGTATGGTCACAGAGAACCATCCAGGCACATGTGAGCAAAGCGGGCTTATGTGGAATATGACCCCAAGGACTAACAACAAAGACTATTTGTACACTCTGTTGTCTAGGGCTGACCTAATGGGCATGTCACTTGCACATTCACACAGCACCCCCCACCACCCCACACACTTAAATGGGCAGTTTAGTGCTCTGCTAGCATCATCTTAAAATTCTTAATAATTCTGAGCAAGAGGGTCAGAATATTCATTTTGCTTTAGCCCAGAAAACTATGTAGCCAGTAAAGGCACAAGACACTTCTCTGTGCTCTATAGTTGATAATAGGATTCCTCCTCAGTTTTCCTTCATTCTGAGTTTTGACTGGGCTTCAACAGGGTAGAAGGTAGGATAGATCTTAGGATATTGATCTGACTGCCCCATAGCAAGTGTTACATTGGGAAGGTCATAAGAACCTATTCTGTGTGTCTTGGACCCTTCAAGTACATTAAGGGTCTAAAAACAGGGCAAGAGAAAAAAGATTTGGGAAGACATCTCTTCAGAGAGAGCGATTCCCTTGCTATAAAATCCCTTTCCTTTTTGTGTTTGGGAAGATAAGGACTTATGAGAGAGAAGAGAGGTGCATAGTTGACTCAGGCCTGAGAAAATTTCAGGGGACAAATTTCAGTGGGACCAACTCATTTTTGGAAATCTATAATCTAAGACAGAAGCTAAACAGAGGGCCAAAGGGAAGTGATATAGTTTGTTGGCACAAGAGATGATGTGTGAGAGTTGGCTGTGGGCCATCTGGAAGAGAACCCTGGTGCAGAATTATCATAGGTTTTCAAGCTATCTTGGGACTTCTGGGGACATGAAAAGACACCAGGGGAAGAGTGCAGACTCACTGAAGCAGGTGTCAAGGACTTAGAATAGAAATGTACCTGATGAGACCAAGAGAACCATGCGAAAAAATGGCCAAAGAAATCATTGAATAAGTCCCCTAATGTGTAACCATGAGGCCAAAAGTCAGCTATGATCATGTGCTTGGCTATCTACTAAGATCTGCCAGCTTAAGCCTTCTGCAAGACCAGGAAAGCACCCAGGTATCACTTCTTTCTCTTTCCCATTTTGATCCTGAAAGGCAGCTGAGGATTGGGAGAGATGGTTAGCAGAAATGGAGAAGTACCAGAGACTTTGCACCATTGTAAGTCCCAGCATAAAACTGGCGCCAGCTGGTTGAGGAGGTAAGTTGCATGCTAAATCAGACTGGGAGTTTTCAATATCATATCAGACTGAACATTCTGATAAAGGAATTGAGCCTGTGTTTTCAATGTAAAGTAGTATTTGGATCTCATTTTACTGAATAATGAGAAGAAAAGCAGGGGAAGCTGCCTAGGTGTTCACTCCAGGGACAGCAGAAGGTTATATGTTCTCCTATTATCAGATTAAACTTTATGGAGTGATCGGGGTGCACACAGAATGCCTGTTGACACACTAGTAACATCTTTATTACCCATTCAATCATCCAAGTGTTTTTCAGAAAGTACTATCTAAATGTTGAAAAGGAGAAAAATAAGGAACACAGAGGTTAAGAAACCTTAGCAAATTTATAAATGATAGATCTAGAATTTGAAGTCAGGGTTATGTTTTTAAGGTTTATTTTTACAATCATTAGACTTATTCTCTCCCCTAGATTAGAAAAAAATACAATTTATTAAGCACTTACTATATCCCAGGACCAGTGCTAATGGCCTTACATATATTATTTACTCCTTACATAAACCATGAGTAGGATGTTGTTCTCGTTATTTAGAGGAGGGAAAGGAGAACTAGAGGTTCTGTAACTGGTCAATAACTAATCTGAAATTACACAGTCATGAGTTACACAGCTCTTGTCTGCCTGGCCCCAAACTTGTACAGTTTATTAAGAGAGAGAAACAGAAAGGGGATAGGAAGGAGCCAGAGGTGGAGGGGAGTGTGAGAGATATTTCTCCTCTAATTTTCTTCTCAAATAAGTCATACTTTTTCTAAAATAAAATAGATATAGAGATCCTCCTAATTATATAGCCAGTGGTAGGCACCAAAACCAAAAACATAACCATTAGCTACGCATGGTCCCATGCAGAGGTTATCATAACTACAGAAAGAGAAGACCAACAGTTGTGACTACCTCAGCCAATGAGGAAGTCACCAACTACACCTTCCTCACTATAGGCAAAGTTGAAACATTTGAGAGAGATAGCTTATCTCTCCTGTTGCCAGGAATATTCAGAGAAGTCTTCATGGAAAAGGTGAGTCAATAATAACAATTTTATTTAAATAGTTCAAGAACAACAAGAAAAGCATCTAGGGTTGGGAGGTGGCAGCAAAAGCAAAATCACCGTACTCGGAATAAATGTAACCAATAAAAGTAAAAGTCAGGGAAAGAGTTTTTCTTTTAGAAAGATTGCTGTTTGTTCTGGGAGAGTGGGACCTATGTTTTGGCCACATTATTGATGCAGAGAGCTGAAGCCAGGCTGATGTATGTGAACACGAGGTGGTAGGAAATGAGAGTCCATGACAGGCGCTTCATCAGGTGATTAAGCAAGGAAAGTTAAGCTTTTGAAATATTTGTCTGAGAGTAGTGTGCTGGCTAGACTGGAGTCAAAAAAGAAAATCAAGCTGGTGAGAGCGACAAGAAATTTGTTAGAATTGCACAATATGTTACACTTGCAGAATGGACTTTTGGATTTTCTCAGCTTTCCTTCCTGAGAGTGGGTGGGAGTAGAGAGAGCTATCTAGAATGTAGACATGTAGGTTCCCGGTATGTACGTCTCTGTGAACTCTAAGAGCAAAGCTGTAGCGATGAAACAATGCAGGGAGACCAAATGTAATTTGGTCCAAACAGAACCAAATGTAAGTTCAATTCCTTAACAGTTACAGAGTGGTTATGTTTATACAGTCCTAAAATTATTTTGGCCCTTTGAAGGCAACCACGAGGCTGATGTGGTCCCCGGTGAAGATGAGTTTGACACCTTTGTATTACAGAATTTAACACCTTAAATATATGTAATTTTATTAACCAATGGAACCCCAATAAAGTCAATAAAAAACAACAGTAATATGTTTTCTCTAGAAGTCCAATATTACTGTATAGAGAAAACATGTCTTCCCTTTTTGCTTAACGCTTTAAAATCAGCATATAATTCTAGCATGTTACCTACTGCACTTGAAGGCCGTGGAATATTCAACGAAAATCCTGAATACACTGAACACTGTTTAAAGTCCCACACATCCTTTCTGGAGTTGGAATGCCAAATCAAAACTCATCATCAAAGGTTTTGTTGCAAAATACCAAAATGCCACTGAATAAAGTGACCATGAGGCAGGGATGGGACCCTTAATTTGTCCCAAACTCCTCTTACAGTATCTGAATAATAAGCTCTGATGTACTATTGGGAGAGGGGGTAGGAGTGGGGGGGGGGTGAAGTAAGTAATTGATGTGGTGCATTTTCCAACTCTCTCACTGGCAATATCCATATTATGGTTTCTATTTGAAGTGTTGACAATGGAGAAAACATTACAAGGAATGGCTGTGATGGATCAGCCAATAAAGTTTGAATCGCCCTTTCCCTTCACATTCACTTGTCTAGTGTGTTTCTGACATGAAACAGAATCAACTCAGAAGGGGCGAAGTAAGGTTACCTAGGATCCCAGACAAATTTCTTTTAAGTTTGGCTTATTCCTTTGAATGATTTCTTAAAAAATTGACCTTTCTATTGAGGCATTTTCTAAAACAGTATGATGTCTTATTGAAGCATGCCTGTTGAGTCTTTGAAAGCACTTTTTTTTTTTCCACAGCTGCACAAGTCTACCTCGGCTTTAGACCAGAAAAAAACAATGTGATATTTCTTTTCTTCTTTAGAATATTCAATTTCTATTGTCATAAATCATCATTTATTTGAATTAATACATAACTGTGTCT
This sequence comes from Micronycteris hirsuta, assembly GCA_004026765.1. Taxonomy (NCBI): domain Eukaryota; kingdom Metazoa; phylum Chordata; class Mammalia; order Chiroptera; family Phyllostomidae; genus Micronycteris; species Micronycteris hirsuta. The sequence goes on along the minus strand of PVJI01002538.1, from coordinate 85,504 downwards.
TTGAAATCAGATGGCAATTTTTATTTTCACTTTCAAAACACTTCTTTTGTTTGTTTCTCTACCAATTATCGGTCAATCGCATCCCTGGGATATAATGCACATATGGCTGATGTCTTTAAGAATTTGTCTTTAAGATCTAGGGTGGGAGGTGGGGATGGCTGGGGTAGGGGAGGAGTAGTGGGGGGAAAATGGAGACAACTGTACTTGAACAACAATAAAAAAAAAGACTTAAAATTTAAAAAAAAAGTATAACCCTCTCCAAATAAAAATCTGGGTTCATTAAAGAAAAAAGAATTTGTCTTTGGAGTAAATATATACTGCTCTTACAAAACCACTCTTGAATTGGCAATAGATGTAATCAATGATTTGGTTAAAATCAAAAAGTTCTCAGGAATATCATGCACAGTCCTGGGGAGGCATTTTCCTTAGGGTGATTCTCTATAAAACCCTCCAACCGGCTCAAACATTTTACTCAAAATGTAGTTTTATAGGTCCTGAGTTTTCATATATTTCCCTTTTAAGAATGGTAACAACTTAAGATGATTGAAATATGTATTGTTTGAGAAATCTAAAGGAGTACATGATGTGTAAGCGCTCTCTAAGGAGCTGGCGGAAGGGGAGAGAACAGAGTAGCAGTGGGGGAAGTAAGAAAAGCATAAAGAGTTGCTCTAATGAAAGGTCATGTTAGAAGGAAGTCAAGACCTGACTGACACCGTTTTAACTATAAGCTTTGTGACTGACACTATCTTGATTAATCCTTAGTTCCTTAAATTAGGTATGTCATGGTCAGTAACCTATTATGCCACCGAAATGTTCCACCTTGTTTCTTGTACTTATTCTTGAGCCAAGCAGAAACAGGTAAAAACTAAAGAGGACCCATACTAATAGTATTCTACAACATAACGCTTTTCCTAAAGTTCATTTCTTACACTTTTTAATATTCTACCACTGTTGTCCTTTCAAGATTACTGCTAATGCAATATTTGACACTAATAACAGTCATTAGATGTGGATAATTATATGACTCCTTACGCAAGAGGGAAAAAAACAACTCTTGAGTCACCCAAAATTATAATGGTGGAAATAAAACTTTAGAAATTGTGTTCAAGTTAAGATGAGTCATTCTAATATTGTGATACACTACTTTATACTTGTCAAGTACTTTATAATTATTCAGTTATGTGTATATTATACATAAATATCCTGTTTTATTAAAATGTCCAATAAAAACCATTGACTATTCACCATATATCAATGCTGTGCTTGGTGATGGACATAAAATGATGGATATTGACAGTCCTAACTATTTAGATTTTGTGATTTCCTTAGCCCTCTTCATGAAACAGGAAGGACAAGTATTAACTGAGGGCCAAAGTTCAGAACTATTGAGTGTCTAGGACATTCTTATTTCCAGTTCAGAGTTATATACAATACACTTACATTTCTCAAATTGTGTTCTATCTTGGAGATGCCACAGAAAGAAATTTGTATTGCCAAATATTTTAGAGATGTTTCAGACTTCATCTTCTTTAGCGAGATTCAAAACACACATTAGCACATTCATTATTCTGAGAAGCAGTTCAGTAGAGAAGCATTTTACGATTCAGTGAATCCCAAACTATTAATATCTGTCTTACTGTGTATAGTTTTGGGATGCAATGGATCATGCTTTATTTTCAAGGGCTGAGCTTGTGAATACAGTTGCTTAGCCCATTAAGTGAGAGATTTATCAAACACCGTTGGCCTCCTGGCTTGGCAATCACACTACCAGAGTAGCCCTCACTGTCATCATGTGGGAACTCAGTATTGAATCAATCTTAGAACAGCAAAGTGTATAAACTACTATGCGTATTGTCAGCCTTCTTTGTCTCTTTCGAAGATAAGGTCTTTGCAAGTTAGACTTAATATTTTTACTACTTTTTACTGTTTTTTATTGTTATTGGCACGATTTTTTTCATTGAATAAACATTTTTTTATTGTTGTGCAAGTACAGTTGTCTCCATTTTCCCACCACCCAAAGAGGACATGCAGAGGGTCCAGAGACATATGAAAGGATGCTCAGCATCACTAGCCATCAGAGAGATGCAAATTAAAACCACAGTGAGATACCACTTCCCATTGGTCATAATGGCCACCATAAACAAATCAACAAATAATAAGTGCTGGTGAGCTTGTGGAGAAAAGGGAACCCTAGTACACTGTTGATGGGAATAGTTTTTACTATCTAATATTAAGTATGATGTAAGGAGTTTAATCCTTCAAATATTGTATGATAACACAATATTTTACAACCACATAGTAAATACTCGAACATCTAGAAAGAAATGCATCAAAATAATTACATTTTCATTTCTTCTTCATGTGGGTGGATGAGAAGAATTTATCTTGTGGAATAGCGCTATGCCTTACTATACATAACTTTATTCCATAAACCCCTCCTGATGTTGTTCTCATGCAATCTCTATAAGCACCACCAAGATCAAAAACATATCCAGAAAAGTTTCCTCCCATCTCCTTTAGTAATTATGTGTGTGTGCATGTGTGCTTAGAACACTTAACATATGATCTACTCTCAGCAAATTTATAATATACCATACACTACTATTAGCTACAAGTACTAGTAGGTCTCCAGACTTATTTATTTTGTGTAACTGAAACTTTGAACCCTTTGGCTATCCACGCCATGTTTTTCCTCCACCAATCCCTGGCAGTGACCACTCTATTCTCCCCTTCTACGAGTCTGACTATTTTAGATTCCATATGTAAATGAGATCACACAGTATTTGCTTTTCTGAGTCCAGCTTATTTTACTTAGTATAATGACACTCAGGTCTATCTATGTTGGTGCAAACGGCAAGATTTTTTTAAGGATGGATAATATACCATTGCATGTATATACCACATTTCTATATCAAGCCATCTGTTGAACATTTAACTTGCTTCCATCACTTGGCTATTGTGAATAATGCCGCAATGAACATAGACGTACAGGTATCTCTTTGAGATCCTAGTTCCAATGTTTTTTGGGCAAATACTTAGAAATGATATTGCTAGATCATATTGTAGTTCTATTTTTAATATTATGAGGAATCTCCACATTGTTATCCATATGACTGCATCAATTTATATTCTTACCAAAAGTTTGCCAGACTTCCCTTTCATCCACATCCTTGCTAACACTTATTCACTTATGCATTTTAATAAGAGCCATTCTAGAAGTTGTGAGGTGATAGCTCATTGTGGCTTTGATTTGCATTTCCCTGATGATCAGGGATGTTGAACATTTTTTCTTATTTACTTCTTGGGTATTTGTATATTTTCTTTGGAGAAGTGTGTATTCAGTTCATTTGTTAATTTTTTAAATCTGGTTATTTATTTATTTTGGTATTGAGTTGTAAGAGTTCCTTCTATATTTTGAATACTAACTCATTATCAGATATATAATTTGCAAATATTTCATTCCATTCTGTAGAGTGTCTTTGCATTCTTTTGATTTGATTTGTTCTTTGCTGTAGAGAAGTATTTTAGTTTGATGCAGTCCCATTTGTTTATTTTTGCTTTTGTTGCCTTTGCTGTTGGTGCCATGTCCAAAAATATCATTGCCGAACCCAATGTCAAGGAGCTTTTCCATTATGTTTTATTCTACGAGTTTCATAGTTTCAGGTTTTACAGTTAATTTATTAATGAATTTTGAGTTGTTTTTGTGTATAATGTAAGATAAGGTTCCAACTTTATTTTTTAAATTGTTTTTGCAAGTGAATATCCAGGGTTTTTTTTTTAACACCATTTATTAAAGAGGCTATTATTTCACCATTTTGTACTCTTGACACTCTTGTTGATGATTAGCCAACTGTATATATGTGAGTTTATTTCTGGGCTCCCTATTCTGTTCTATTGTTCTATGTATCGGTTTTTCTGCCAGTATCATGTGGTTTTGATTATTGTAGCTTTGTAATATAGTTTGAAATCAGGAAACTTGGTGCCTCCTGCTTTTTTTCCCCCATGAGATTGCTTTTCATATCTTGGATCTTTTGTAATCCCATATGAATTTTAGTACTTTTTTATTTTTGTGAAAAATGTCATTGGAATTTTGATAAGGATTTCACTGAATCTGTAAATTGCTTTGGGTAGTATGAATAGTTAGACAATATTATTTTTTTCTATCCATGAACATGAAATATTTTTTTCACTTATTTGTGTCTTCTTCAGTTTCCTTCATCAATGTTTCATAGTTTCCAGTGTACAGATCTCTAACTCCCTTGGTTAAATTTATGCCTAATTATTTTATTGTTTTTCTTTTTTATTTCAGCACTTCAAATAATCTTTCTCCTGGACTATAAGAATTCTGCTGAGAAGTTCACTGGTAGCCTTATGGGGATTCTGTTTAAGTTACAAGATCTTATTTCTTTATGCTGTAAATTTTTTTTTAAATTAATGTTCAAGTACAGTTTTCTCCATTTTCTCCCCACCACTCCTCCCCACCCCAGCCATCCCCACTTCCCACCCTTGGTCCTACCTCCTTTGGTTTTGTCCATGTGTCCTTTATACATGTTCCTAAAAATCCTTCCCTCTTTACCCCCCATTATTCCCTCCCACCTCCCCTCTGGTTACTGTAGCTTTGTTCTTAATTTCAATGTCTCTGGTTATGTTTTACTTGCTGGTTTGTTTTGTTGATTAGGTTCCATTTTTAAGTGAGATCATATGGTATTTGTCTTTTACTGACTGACTTATTTCACTTAGCATAATGCTCTTGAGTATTTCATTGTTTTTGATGTGCTGCAAATGAAATTGTTTTTATTTCTTTTGCAGGTTAGTTCATTGTTAGTGCCTTAAAATGCAACTGATTTTTATATGTTGAATTTGTATTCTGTAACTTTACTCGAGTTGTTTATTAGTTTTAACATTTTTCTTTTTTTCCTTTTTCTGGTGGAGTTTTTAGCATTTCCTATATATAAGATCATGCCATCTACTGACAGAGACAGTTTTGCTTCTTCATTTCCAATTTCAGCACCTTTTACTTCTTGGAAACACAGCATATAAGAATTTACGGGATAGAGCAAAAGCAGTTCTAGGAGGAAAGTTTATAGAGATAAATGCCTACATTAATATAAAAGAGAGATCTCAAATAAACAACGTAACTTTATACCTTAAGGAACTAGCAAAAGAACAAACTAATCCCCGAGCTAGCAGAAGGAAGAAAATCATAAAGATTAGAACAAAAATAAGTAACGCAGAAACTAAAAACAATAGAAAAGAGCAACAAAACTAGGAGCTGGATTTTCTTTAAAAAATATTTAAAAATTGAAAAAATTTATCTAGGCTAAGAAGAAATAAGACTGAAATAAATAAAATTAGAAATGAAAGACAATACTTTACAACTGATACCACAGAAATACAAAGGACTATATGAGATCACTGTGAACAACAATATGGCAATAAATGGAGTAACTTAAAAGAGAATAAATTCCTAAAAATGTCTAACCTACCTAGATTGAATCATGAAGAGGTTTAAAATCTGAATAGACCAATTTTGAGTAAGGAGATTGAATGAGTAATCAAACAGAAATAAAATCTTAAGACCAGATGGCTTCATTGGTGAATTCTAGAAGACATTTAAAGAAAGATAAATCTAATGTTTCTCAAACTCTTCCAAAAGATTGAAGAAGAGGAAGCACTTCCAAATGCATTTTACAAAGCTATCATTACCCTGATACCAAAGCCAGACAAGGACATTACAAAAAATTAAATTACATACTTTCTATAAAAATTACTTTGAATGATGATAACCAACATATTGCCCATGATCACATTTCATGCTTTTAGACTTTACATAAAACCTTTGAAGACAGCTTGAGGAGAAATCCAATCATTATCTAGTGGACTAATACTGTGATTGAATATAATATTTGTTTGAAATAACTTAAATGATCAAGTAAGTAGCATGAATAACTAGTTTATTAGAAATCTAGAAAAGTATGAGTAAACAATTTGGAAAGAGAGGCTCTAGCAGTCCTAAAAGTCCAGGATTAAAAAAAGAATATATTGACCAGGAAGAAATAGACCCAGATTTATAGGACAAATCTGCTGTTTTCTGGGCATGCAATGTTCAGTGATTAATTTCCTTTACCACTTCAAACCCACATTTCCTTATCTGTAAAATGTGGATATTAATACAACTCCCCTTAATGCAGAAATGCTAGGAAAAAAATCATGTTAACTATTTAAAACATTTTATAATCTAAAAATTACCACACTTTTAAGGTCATTTTGTTTAATAAGCACAGGCAGGGAGTTTCATCAAATTACTCCACAGAAGCTATTCTACCTCTGCATAGTTGAAGAGATAATGGACATTTTCTAGTAGAAGAACCCCTTAAGGATGAATAATGATATGCCGTGGTATCCCAAACAAAACAAAAACTATGGTTCAGCGCAATAGAAATGTATATATTGTTCATGCTGTATATCTAACAAAGGTCAGCGGAGGCCTATGCTACATATAATCCTCAGGGACTGGGTTGGTGGCCAGTACGGCATCTCCAAAAGGATCTTCTGGAGTATCAGCAGGAAAGAGAGACTGGAGAATCGCAGGTGGGTTTTTCACTGTCTGAGCTGTTCACAGGTCCATTGGCCTTTGATTGCATTAGGGCTAGGAAGTATAGTGGAGCAAGTGGACTTTGTTAAGCATTACTGTTTCTACCGTGGTATTTAATTAACTTGAGGGAGAGAGAGCGAGAACAAGAGAGAGAAGAAGAAAGAGGAAAAGGAGGAGGGTGGGAAAAAGGAGGGAAGTTTCTATTAACAGTCAAATTTACATTGTAATCTGATCATTCTTTTATTTCTCCAGCGTCAACTGAGTGTCCAATAATTCAATTCAATTCTGACACTTACTGTCTGGAGTCAGCACAGTCTCCACCAATGAAGAGCTTAGTGCCCTGAGGCTGCCCCCACTTTGGACACTATTTGCAAGTTCTGGGGCCACTTGGACTCCTTATCAACCAGCTATAAATTTGAGGGTTGCCACAACACCCTCCTAAAGTTTGATAATTTATTAGAAAAACTCACAGAACTCAAGGAAACAATTTACTTATATTTACTGATTTATTATAATAAATACAGTTCAGGAACAGCCAAGGAGAAGAGATGCTTAAGTCAATGCCTAGGGGAGTAGATTGGTGCACGAAGCGTCCATGTCTTCTCAAGGCACATGACCTTTCAAAGCACATCAGTGTGTTATCAGCTCAGAAGCTCTCTGAATTCCATCACTTAGAGGTTTATGGAAGCTTCAAAACAGAGGTATGATGGAATATATTATTGACCATTCATGATTGAACTTAATCTCCATCGCCTCCTCCCTTCCTGGAGGTAAGGCTGAAATTCCTAACTCTCTAAGCATACCTAGGTCTTCATCACGACCAGCCACAATCCTGACTATCCAGTGGACCACAGTCATGGTCATATTATTAGCGTACGAAAGACACTCCTACCCCTCGGGAGATTTCAAGACTTTTAGGAACTATGGGACCAGGGCAATGAAGCAACATGTGTATATATTTTTTATTATACCCAATATTTTAAAACAAGGAGACTCACACCACATGCGAAAACTAACTGAAAATGGACCAAAGACCTAACTGTTGGAGTTAAAACTATAAAACTCTTAGAGAACAACCTGGGTACAGCTCTTTGTAAACTTGGATTGGACAATGGTTTCTTGAACATGATGCCAAAAGCACAAGCAGCAACATAAAATGACTGAATATCATGAAAAATAAAACTTTTTGGGTGTCAAAGGACACTATCAAAGAAGTAAGATGACATGAAATATCTACATAATTGGAGAAATTTTGCAAATCATGTACTTGATAAGGGAAAGATATCTATAATACATAAAGAACGCTTATACTTCAATAATGAAAAGAAAAAAATGTCAATTAAATATGGGCAAAATGTCTGAGTAGGCATTCTCTAAAGATGATACACTAATGGGCAATTCACACGTGAATAGATGCTTAATACTATTTGCCATCAAGGAAATTCAAATCAAAACTAAGATGATATGTCACTTCACATCCACTCTGATGACTTGTAATAAAAAAGAAAGTGTTGGTGAATCTCTTAAGAAATTGGATCCTTTATACATTGCTGATGGGAAAATGTAAAAAAAAAAAAAAGTAAAATGATACCATCTAACAGTTCCTCCAAAGGAACTGTTAGCATAGTTCCTTTAGTTTTAACATAGTTAATATAGTTTCCTTTAGTTAACATAGTTTCCTTCAGTTAACATAGTTCCATAGTCTTAAAATAGTTATTCTATGACCCAATAATTCTGCTCATAGGAATATACTCAAGAGAAATAAAAAATATGTCTGTACAAATGCTTGTCCATGAACAATCATAGATATTTATGATAGCTAAAAAGGGTAAGGGACCCAAGTGTCCATCAACTGATTCATTATGTGGTATATCCATATAACAGAATACTATTAGGCTATGAAAAAGAAAGCCAATAGGCTGCAAACAATGGTTGAAAAGAGAGGAAAGGGCAGGATAAGCAGAGGGGTTTACTTTGTACAAATCACAGAAGCATAGCAGAGGATATTTGGTGGGTATTTTCAGATTAGCTAGAATTCATGATATGTAATGGACCAGCTAGAGATTTGGGGACGTTCCGTATATTCTGGGTCAAAAAACACTTTGCATTTATCATGCCCGGAAAGCCACAGCATGAATAATCTGTCACCATTTAGTAAATTGCCCCACTCTACCAATTCCTCAGGAGTAAAACTGCTCTTTGGTCCAGGAGCATACCACAACAAGTGCTTTACACTTTACGTTGCCTACCTTTTTGCTTCTGAGTTCAATAAAACATTTTGATTATAGCTGGTTTCTTCTAAAGAATTTTTATTTGCAAATTTATGAGTATCAACTTGCATTCCAAATATTTCACAGTAATTTAATTTTATCACTTGACTTTAGAAGCAGTTCAACCTTAGTAGGAGATAGCTAGCTCTCTGAAAATGTGTTTTTGTAAAGAACAATCTATTTCTTAGACATATAACCACAACCTGTTTGTCTGCAATCATTTCCCCACAGATTAAGGGTCATTTCAGACAACTCAATAATAGCTATTTATGGTGAATATCATTAGTATTAGGGGTTAAACTATTTACAAACCTAAAAATAAATGGGATGTTTAGAGCAGTTAGCAGCAGCAAAAACAATACATACATGTACACACACATTAGACTTTCAGTCCTCTAAACATTTCCAAATAAATTATTTAATTTACTTTAGAAAATTTTCTTTTTAGACCAAATATCCTGAATATTTATAGCCTGAGGATGTCAAGTGGGTGTCACAAATCATCATGATTATGAGCATCAATATGTCTTGGAGCAGGAATTTGTACAGGCCTCTGGCACCAAAGTGGATTTTGTAAGAAATATGTTGTCTGGATGTCATGACTTCTTATTCAACTTTCAAATAATTGCAGTAGAATGTACATGTTATAGAACAAACTCAGCCAGAGGCTGAGAAAGTCTCTGCCCTTACCACGGTGCCTGTGCTCCCAGCCGTCCTGCAGATTCCATTTAGCTCAGGTCGAGTTCCTAGAAACATCTTCTGAGACGTGGGTTGCTTGGCATTGAGAAATCTGTCATGTCTGGACAACTGACTTCTCTTCCATGTCAGAATTTAACATTAAGAATACATGCATACTCCACAAAAGGCAGAACAGATATTTTAAATAAATACTTAATCACTATGCCAATCTTTTGTCTTATTTGCATGCATATTTGAGAATGAATATTTGGGTAATTTTTAAAGTATGTTAGACTCTGAATGGCTTTTCTCCCTCAGATGAATAGACGTAAACTATACTAAATTTCTGGTCAATCTGACTTCAGAAAATATATTAAAGACTGTATTCTATATTTCTGAGTTTGACTTAGAATATGCTACAGTAACTTCGAAGTAAAAAGAGAGGTTTTGAATAATCAAATTTTATTTTGTAATGACCAAGAAGAAACGGAGAGGTTTTGTTTTAGTTTTTATATACAAAAGAGTAAAAATAAAAGGATCTTTACTGTATGAAAATGCAAAATTTCTACATTCACATCATGGAAGATTCCTATGATGAAGTCAGAGTTGCAAATATAGTTGCTAGGGAAAAAATAAACACTTAAATCACGTTGTGATTGAAGATGGGCTAACTGCCCTTAGAGTACTCTCTTAAGATGATTATATAGCAGTCCTATCTTCCTTTTTGGCCCTCAGAGGGAAATCAAGAATGAAATATTTTATAATCTTCCAATTTTAATTGAGTATAACATGCCAAAATTATAATTATGGTGGAAGCAACACAAAAACAACAGCTAAGTATCAAATCAACAGTGCCTCTTTGAAAAGTACTGACCAGAGTCTGTGACTTCAACAGGGAAAAGTAGAGATAGGATAGCATTTGAGGGATTATGAGATAATTTTTATTACCTCTGCCTTCCCAGAAGTTCCTTATTGGAAATTCATTCAAAAGAGAATATATAAAAAACAATAAGACTACAACCTTATAGAAACATTTTTAGCACTATCCAATAAAATTTCTATGAGTCCAAAAAGGAATTTGTCTAATACAAAAATATGATATTATGCAAATGCTTAATGGAATTTATAGCATCAGTCAACATACCTGAGTTAGGCAGGGAGCAGGAATAGCAGCACCCCTCCTGCACGAGGCGTTAACTAAGATGACTTAACTCAAATCCTGCAGTCTGAGGAGAGGGCTAATGTCTGAGCAGGACTTTCCTCAAGAACTAGAAGCATTAGGGTGCACCATACTATATGTGGAATATCTAGGCCTTGTTATCTGTAATCATTTTCATAACTTGTATATATCAAGAAATGGTTAAACATAATCTATTCAAATCGAATACTGATAGTTTAACTGGGCTAAAGTGATTTCTTAGTTTTGTCCATTTAGTACCAACTATGTAAATGCAGTGAAGTGCTCAATTGGATCTACCCCTGAAGCAGTAGGAGAGCAGTAGAATGTAAGAGGAGAACAAGGCCGAGTGGGTACTGTTCGGGAGTGGAGTGGGGTATGGTAGAGCAGAATACAGGCATTTACTTAAACATAGGAAAAATTAGCACTAATATTTATGGAGTCTAAGGCAAGAGTACAAATGGGGCCACATATTCACTATATCTAAATATTTAAAAGTTATATTTCTCACAACTGTCAAAATGTTTTATCATTTACAATTAAGTAATAAACTAAAAAATGCTTAAATCTATGGTTTTTGCCTGACTAACTCAGCCAAATTCCAGAGATAACTAAATTCAACTATTAATGTATATGGTTGGATATTCTGTTGATTAGCTGACACTCTCTGGGCAAATGTAAAATAAACACATGTGACTCATTAATTATTTTATGTGTATTCTATAAATTTATTTGTATCATTGTTTTAGAAAAACCGTGAATCGTGCGATTATAGACAAAATTTTCATATAGTTTGTTTTCTAATGACATCTAAAGATGTACAGAACTAACATAATAACATTTAATTATTTTCAGAGTTCATGATCGTTGAATTATTTTCATCAGGAAGTATACTATACATTAAAGCAAATGGAAAAATTAAATGAAAACAAATTGTCTTTTATTTGTGCTTCAGAAAGTTTTTTCTCTAAAATACTCAATACTATCTACCAAAATAATGGGCAGAATACAAATTATACTGAATGAACATTATAATATTAAGTCTAGGTTGTATATACAGCTGAATTATTAAATGTAATTTTTAAAAAATTCACTTGAGTCTTCCTAAATTATTTTACAAAATTAAAACTATTCCTAACTGTAACATTCAGTAGTTGTCCAGATAGCGACATAGAGAATAATAACCTTATATGCCACATAAAACTACTGCAAATACGCTTCCACAGGGGTACTCCCCATACTATGAATTGGAACCTGAGAAATCTTTTTTGGGGGGTAAGAATTTGTTGTCATGCCATCCAAGAGAAGAATTTGGTTAAGTTCCTTTGTGTTTTTCTGTTGTAGAGGTGCTCCAGCTGATCGCATCCTCCCCAAACCTGGAGTCGGGGTCTGTCCAACAGCCCTCAGTCATGGCTTCGGATAAAGGATGCAGAGGAAAATGTGCGGACGAGCGTTTGCCTGGGGCCTAAGCGGCGTGCAGCCAAGGGAGCGGATGTTCAGCTTGTAGGTTATGTCGTGCCAGAAACGCAGGAACCCATGAGTTCTTTAACAATTTTATTTTTGTGTCTCTGTCACATACGTCCTGACGAAGTACTGGGCAAGACCCACGGTTGCCTAGGCTGAATTCAGGACAACACTGACAATAGGACCTGAAGTCAGACTGCCGGCATTTGGATTAGGGTTTTACCATTCATTAGAGGGACGCACCACTTTTCTTCCGTGCCTCTGCAGATCCTTTCAGCCATACATTCTCCAGGGACCCTGGCTGCTTTCCCAGCCATCCCATCCCAGCCGTTGCTGCTGTAATGGTCCATGCGTGGGCTCCAAATGGCCTCAGAGGGAAGCAAATCAACTCCACCCTGAGCCATTCCCCTGCAGTGTCTTTGGTGCCTCTACTCTATGTCTGTTGATGAAAGGCCGTTCAATGCTGGGGGATCATTTTGACAACTGTGCTTGCCCAACCCAGAAGTAAATGTCAGAAAAACATTTAACTGATGGGACACACAAACCCGTGGATAATCCTTCCTTTGTCTCTTCTTCGATGGATAGACAGACCTGAGATGCATTCTTTATAAGGTCTGCCAGAAGATGACCCTGAGAGAGCCAGAACACTTGAACTTGGCACCAAGGTTTGATCAACTCAGTAATGCTACCTTACTATTTCTTTCCTAGTCTCAGTCCCTATTCCCTAACTCCTGTTTCCTTGCTTTTGGGTTCATTAATAACATTTGACCACATGTCTCTTTGTTTCAGATTCTGCTTTTACAGAAACCCAGGCTAAGAAAATATATGATCTTATGTAAATACACTTCTGTGTCTCATTTTCCTGATATGGAAATAGGTAATGATAGTATTAATCTCTTGTAATAATTGCACTGACGAAATGCATTCATACGTGAAAAATACTTAGAACATTTCCTGACACACTTTTGAAGAAAGCAGAACCTGAGACAAAATTTTATGTGTCAATTATTTTTACATTTCCTTTTCCCAGTTCTGAATTTTTCACATAGAAGGCGATGCTTTTGGTTCCATGACTATGTTTTCATTCATCTGCATGTGTTGAACATAAACCTTGGACCAGTCACTGTACTATATACCAGAGATTTAGATAAAGAACATAATTCTTCTGTAAAACAAGCTCAGAGCCTTGTGAGGAAGGCATGCAAATTTAAAACAAACAGTAAATATACAATAATAAATACTTACAGGGACATTCACTACACTGTGGAAACAGGAAGCAGCTACCTTAAACAAGCAGCTTGAGAGCTCATTTTAGATGAAACTATAGCTTAGCCAAATTTTGAAGGGCACAGGGTAGTTAACTGGGATACATTAAACATCGAGATCATTTTAGAGAGAAAGCAACGAATGCACAAGCATTCACATAGAAGAGTACATTTAGATATTATAAGCAGTTCTACATTTTTATATTTATATCTCAAAGTGGCAAGAAGGAAGATACCACTGAAAAGTAGCAAGGCAACATCGTGAGCAGTTGTGCATAATATCTTAAGATGTTAGTTTTTACCCTGAAGGCATTCAGGAGCCATAGAAAGAGCTTGGGCAGAAACGATAGACTTACAGAAAAAAAAAAACACTCTGCAATGGTAGAATCATGGAGGGGGCAACAGAAAAGGTCGAATTCAGTAACTCATACTAAAAACATGACTTGAACCCAAGGAGTGGTAAAGATGGTGGGGATGGAGAGGAAGGAGTGAAACAGACATATAGGTAAACAGATCAATATATGACTGAAGATAGGGAGATATATAATTAAATATTTACAATAGGTATTATAGATAAGTATATATGTCTATATAAATATATGTACAAGTACCACATGATCTCACCATATATATATGTATACTCATATATATTTATATAGATATGCGTAGTGACTTACGGAGTGGTGGGTTGAGAGAGATTTCCACACCATTCTCAGATCTTGGCTCAGAAGTGATAGAAGACAGTACCAAAATCCAATATAAGGCACATCAGAGGAGGAGTTCTTAGTGATGGAGATTGAAGCGTGTGTGACAAGTTCAGTTTTGAACACTATGAACGTGAGAGGTCTGTGTGACAATCAAAAGCAGATGCCCAGTGTTCTGGAGCTGTGAAGGTGAGCAGTTGCATTGAGTTTCTGGTGGAAGAAAGCAGAAAAGAAGAGATTTTAAAAATATCAAGAGCTTTGAAGAAAATGCGTTCTTTTGAAAATCTTCTTATAAATTTTAATATTTATATATAACTAAATAGAAATAAATACTAAATATTTAGTTCTTTTGACTATATATTCAGCTAAGAAATTCAAGTTTGCTTTGTTTTCATTAATTTTTTCTGACATTCTCCAAAGTCAGAAAAGGGAAATAATTACAAAATATCAATAAACAATTACCTGAATTACACATAGCAAAAATATAACAGTTGACAGTCTCCATATATTTGGGGCACTGTGGAAAACAGTATGGAATTTCCTAAAAAAAACTAAAGATGGAATTGGCTTTCGATCCAGCAATTCCACTGCTGGATACCCTAAAAATCCTGAAACACCAATTCAAAAGAACCTATGCACCTCAGTGTTCATAACAGCATTATTTACAATAGCCAAGTGCCGGAAATAACCTAAGTGCCCATCAGTAAATAAATGGATCAAAAACCTGTGGTACATTTACACAATGAAATGTTACACAGCAGAAAGAACGAACCCCTACCCTTCAAGGATGGAAATGGAGAACATTATGCTAATCAGGGGTGTCAAACTCATTTTCACCAGGGGGCCACATTGGCCTTGAAGTTGATTTCAAAGGCTGAGTGTAATTTTAAGACTGCATAAATGTAACTACTCCTTAACAGTTAAGCAAGAGCTCGGCGCTGCTGATGGGGAGAAACAAGGTGCAGGGCCAGATAGAACAAGATGGAGGGCCGGATTTGGCCCGAGGGCCTTGTGCTTGCCACCTGTGTGCTAAGTGACATAAGCCAGGTGGTGAAAGACAAATACCATATGATCTCACCTATAAATGGAACCTAAAACAAACAAGCAAACAAAATAGAACCAGAGACTTATAAATAAAGAACAAATGGACAGTGACCTGAGGGGAGGGAGGAGGGGGTTAACAGGGGAAAGAAGGGGAAGGGACAAGCAAGGGAACATGAATGGAGGACTCATGGGCACGGTCAATGAGGAAGGATTGACTGTGTGAGTGGGGGGTGGCGTAGGGGTGAGCAAAGGGGGAAAAGGAGGGACAACTATAACTGAACAACAATAAGTAAAAATATGTTAATATTAGATATCATATATGATAAATATGTTAAAATAATTGGAGATAGATAATGTTCTGGTAGATGCTACTACATAGATCCTTCTGGAAAGGCCTCTTGGGAAGCGATATTTAGGCTGAAATCCAGGAAAGGAACCACTCATGAAAGGGCAAGGGAATGTTGTATAGAGAGAATAGTGTTATATAGACTATTGAACTGAAAAATCTCTAAAAACCATACTATTCTATAAAAATCATCCCCCCACAAGTAAATGCTTAACTATCAAATTATTTTAGTATCAGTGCTTCTAGAAACTGAAGCATGATACTTGAAAATAAAATCCAGCTTCTTAATCACTAAAGTGTTGAATATTTGGGCAAAGACCAACTTACAACTGAATCCCATACTTTGGTTAATTACGAAAATGTCAGAGTTCCATAGTCTGCGGCATGGAAGTCACCCATGGACCTCATAGACTAACTTGTGGTATCTATGGCTACTGACCTGTCTCAACACTGTAGGGAAATACAAATTTAATATATTTAAGACATACAATTTTGTATCGGAGAGGATATGCCACAGATTTCATTTAATCTGTGTCAAAACCAGAGAATTATTATCAATTCATAATAAAACTCTATGCCCTGTGTAAACTCTGACTCATACACATGCGATATAAAAATGAAATCTA
Organism: Micronycteris hirsuta; assembly: GCA_004026765.1. Classification (NCBI taxonomy): domain Eukaryota; kingdom Metazoa; phylum Chordata; class Mammalia; order Chiroptera; family Phyllostomidae; genus Micronycteris; species Micronycteris hirsuta. The sequence goes on along the minus strand of PVJI01002538.1, from coordinate 69,335 downwards.
TTACAGCCACAAGTTTATGGCAGCCAAATGAACTGGCTATTCGATAATGTGGGTTCTCAGCGCTGCCATTTTCTTTGGCAGGGATGGGATTGCTTCTAAAATAAACCCCAGTGAGCAGTCGTCCCCATTAATTACGTGTGTAACCACCAGCTGTTGGTTCAAATTAGGGTCTATTTTCTATCAGTTTTCCATGTCCCAATCCCATAATCACCAAAATAACTGGAAATAATTAAAGAAGGATAATAGTAGGAAGATTCTCATATACAAAAACTGTGAACATAACTCCAAATAGTGGTAAAGTATAAGCTACGCTCTTCTAACATCAACTCAATTTGGCAGCTAGGACATTAAAATGCACATAATATAATATCCGGCAGATTGTGGGTTTTGTTGATTGGACTAGTAACATGAAAAGCACACAATAGCTTTTTTAATTTTTTAATTTTAAGTATATTTTATTGATTATGCTAATAATCAATTGTCCCATTCTTTTCTCCCCGTTATCCCCCTCCACCCTGCACCTTTTCTCCCTCTAGCAGTCCCCTCCCACCTTAGGTCATGTCCATGGGTCGTACATATAAGTTCTTTGGCTTCTCCATTTCCTATTTAACCCCCTCCTGTCTATTTTATACTTGGCATCTATGCTTCTTATTCCCTGTACCTTCCCCCCAACCCCTCCCCTCTATCAGCTGATTTCTCAAAAGAAACTCTACGGGCAATAAGGGACTGGAAAGAAGTATTCAAAGTCATGAAAGGCAAGGATCTGCAAAGATTACTCTGTCCAGCAAGGCTATCATTTAGAATGGAAGGGCAGATAAAGTGCTTCCCAGATAAGGTCAAGGAGTTAGTTCATCATCCCCAAGCTCTTATTATATGCAATGTTAAAGGGACTTACTTAATAAAAAGAAGATAAAGACTATGAATAGTAAAATGACAACAAACTCACAACTAGCAATAACTGAACCTAAAAAAACGAAAATAAAAACAAACACAAACTAATCAAACAACTAGAACAGGAACAGAATCACAGAAAAGAGTTTTTAATCTAATGAACTTCATTTGAAATTCTTGGGAGCAATTCCTATATACTTAACCAAAGATGGTCCAGTCTTTGAATGATTCAGTAATCACAGGCATGTTTGGAAGCAAAGTCAGTATATTTACTTAGATATTGACCATTACAAAGTTAGAGATAATGAAAATCAATTAATCTGTGTCTTGGATTTATTTTAGTGTGAGAGCTAGCTGCAATATATATCACTATGTATACTATAAACAAATCTTGATCCCCAAACATATATCCATCCCCACTCACAAAACTAGTTTTGAGTTCTTATAAATTTTGTTACTATTTTTTTTTTTTTGCTTAAAAATGACTTGTATGACCTACAATAATTTCAGATCAGATTCTCATTCTCACCAATTCCCAGTTTTGTTTCTTTTTTTTGGAGTCCTTCTGGGTTAAGCCTTTCCTTCCAAATTCTTCCCAGCAACCTTCTATCCTTTTCTCAACCTCAGCTTTTTTTTTATGGTTTTAGCTAACACATAATATTTTATGTGTTAGATAAGATACTGTTCTAATATACTAGACACTGTTCTTTATATACCTTGACTTACATGTACGTAACGCATATTAACTCATTTAACCCTCATTTAGGCTAGAAAAAGAAAATGCATTATTATTATCCCTATTTTATAGATGAGAAAACGAGGAAATAAGTAAGGGTTACAGATTGGAAGTGGATGGTTAAAAAAAAAAAAAAAAAAAAGGTTTTGAAAAGAGGCAAAAATAGCTCCCAAGTCCTGCTCTTGGCTTCTACATTCTACTAGTCTACTGTCTCTTTCTAACCCTTATATTTGCATATGGAACTGCAATATTATCTTTTACACCATGATTTCCTCTTTTATATGAGGTTTTCATAACAAAAATTACATGCTTAAGTCTTTATCTGCAGAGGCAATTATGATATCTAGTACTGTATAGGCATGCAAAAATACATGTTGAATAAATGAATTCATAACTAACTGGAATAGGCACTCCTGTCAAAGATACCTAGTTCTAAGCTTCCTTTTTTAAAAAAAATAGTTTATTTGTTTATTTTTAGAGAGAGGGGAAGGGAGGGTGAAAGAGGGAGAGAAACATCAATGTGTCGTTGCCACTTGTGTGCCCCTTTCTGGGGACCTGGCCCACACCCCAGGCATGTGCCCTGACTGGGAATCAAACCAGCTACCCTTTGGTTCACAGGCCCATGTTGAATCCACTGAGCTACACCAGCCAGGGCTAGTTCTAAGCTTTCAATAAAGAAATAAAATTTACCTATCTGATTCTACTGTCAAGATCAAGTATTGATTCTTGAAACTTTTCAAAATTTCTGTCATATAGTGACTTACTACCAGTCAACTTTCTATGAAAGTAATAAAATGAAACAGGAAAAAGTCCATTTGGTACATAAGCACTATTTTCCATTCCTTTGAATATTAGAAAATAATTTTTTGAGTTATATTTTTAGTCTGGCACAAACTCTAACTCTTTTTTCCCCCTTAAGCTCACCATTAGCCTAAGCTCTGCTCAAGAAAAGTCTCTCTATTTCTAGATACTTCAAGCCCAAATAGTTTTTTTTTTTCTGCCATTGACATTTTCTCAGTGGGTTACAATCAGCATCTTGTAGCTGTGATGTAAGTTGTCTGCTTCCCAAACCAGTTGTTCTCACTCTCTTAACCATGGGCGATTTCCTTGGTTTTTTACTATCTGTGATGCCATAAGCATACCCTGTTCAGATAAACTGAGCATGTTCTCCACCCTCAGTTCCTTATCATATGAGCTCTTTGGGAAAAAGTAGAAACTGAAGCAGCGAGGATATCGTACCCTCCAAGAGAGCGTGGTCATGTGACATGAGTTCTGGGCCAAGTTAAGTGACTATGGAGTGTCAGTAACCATGAAGTTTCTTTTACAGTCTTGCAGGATAGGGTGCCTCTTATTTCTCAGGACATAAATAATTCTGAAAATTTTTTTTCCTGCAAAAGGAATTGAATGACTGCTTAATTTTCTTCAACTCACTTTAAAAAAATTCTGGCTCTTCTATTTCTACTAACTGCATCAAGGAGAAATTAAGTAAATGAATACGCTGTTATGTACTTGAAACATCTGATGGTCTTCAAGTACACAGTATTGTTTTGTAGAGTCACTCAATGAAAGACGGGGCGGCTGGAACTGAGCTACATAACCAAGCCAAAGATAGTCAAATTTGTCATGGGCCTTTTGGACATATGTGAAACGTTTGGTTGAGAAAAAGATTTTACAGTGAGTCCATAGTTTCCAAAACCTAGAAAGTGGGAATATAGAATGACTTCTATATAATGAAGCTTCTTTTGCATTGATTTTTAGTTACTAAAATGCTACATGCCCTTGGTAAAACATTTAGGAAATGTGGAAAAGCACAGGAGAGAAAATGAAGGTAACCTACTATCTTACTGCATATTACTACTGGTATCTTACTACCGATAATAACCACTGTTAATATGTTTATATATTTTTAAAATTATTTTATGCATGCATACGAATGATTAATACTTGCAAACATTTTTATTATGTTTGTTTACTTCATATGCAAATACTTTCCAAAACAAATAAATAGTCTTCTAAAACATATTTAAGTGGTTGTAAAATATTTTAGCATATAGGCTATTTATTAAAAGTAACTAAACTCCATTTTGTGTATTTTTGGTTTATTTGGTCATTTCCCAATTTTTTAACCTTATTTAAAAACAACCATCATAGTTATTGCCTTTAATGCCTCTGACACCCTTCTCCTATGCTCCAGACCTACTATTGACTCTAGCCACAACGTATTAGACAGTTTTGTTTTGGTTTTAATTCACTCTGGACTGACAGCATTTGTCTCAAAGCAGGCCTCGTTCTCTGACTATGAAACCAAGAATGCCCAAGAACTGATTCAGGAAGATTGTAAGAGGGTGGAGAGGAGAGATAATGCCAGCAGAGTGGTCCCCACCAAAGGGACGCTCATGGATAAATTCTTCTCTCAGTTTATCCTTGAGAGAAAAATTCTGGAAGCATTCCACAGTCTTTTCAGGATATCCCTGGTAGATTAAAGCCCTACTTGTTGACCTTGACAATAGACACTTATAGCTTTTTCTCCATCCATCAGTCTCTCCCATCCCTGATTCCTCCATCCTGGAATTACCACACTAACACAAGTGTGTCTCTGGCTCCTCATGGAGGCATGGGGAGAGCCAGGAGTTCCATCAATGCCCTTTCCATAATTTCTTGTGCATATTTCTAATTATTTTCAATGGACTGATTTCTAAAGGTAAATTTCTGAGATGAAAGTCAGAAAGTAAAGCAAAAATTTTGATACATATTACTTGTTGATAAATTTTAACAGACAAAATACCCACTGCCTAATTATCACATTTCTCCTAAATTGACTTCTTCATATTTTAACTTAAAAACACTTTTTTCTATATTTATTCAGCAAACAGCTATTGACTTATCTTCGGGATAATCTTAATCTTGGAAAAGCCATCCAAGGAAGAGATATTTGCAGTCCGAGCTCCATGAGAGTGCCTCAGAATTCTATGAAATCTTTTTCTTAATGCAGAATTTCATTGACCTTTCAGATGTGAACATAACTACTCTTCTCAGAAGGAATAAAATGTCACAAAAAGCTGTCAACATTCCATTTCCAATCTTTTGGAAAACCAGTAGAATTCACCTTTATTTAGAGACACCTATTGGTACAATTTTCCATTTGCCTATTCTTGATCACTTACTGTTTAGTTTATAAACTCCCTGTAAAATGTGTTCAAAGCAAGATATTTATTTGAATAACTATGTAAGTGCTGTGCTTCCTTTGCCTACAGAAGCCTAACCTAATCATCCCCTAGATGCAGGGGTGTCTGACATTTTCGCGTCTCTGGAAGACTTGTCTTGGGCCACACATTAAATGCATTGCAACGTGTATCACAAAAAAAATCTCAATGTTTTAAGTAAATGTATGATTTTGTGTTGGGCCACATTCAGAACCATCCTGGGCTGCATGCGGTCTGTGGGCTGCGGGATGGACACCCCTTGCGAGAGTCAAGGTGCAATGCCATAATTTTTAATCCACTTGCTCCACCTCGTATCCAAGGTTTCCGTGACTACATCCAGGGCCATAGTGATAAATTGTGCCGCGTATTCACATTAGGAATATTTTATAGCAGCTGCTACAAGATCTCAAGGTTAATGAGAACTTTTCCCTAAGAAAATGGACTTTTTTTACATGAAAGATTTCAGTGTATGTGGTCTCTGAGGGTTTTGTGAGCCTGAATTTTATTGTTGCTCTCATTTTCTCTAGTTTCATATTTTATAAGAAATATGTGCATCTTTATGTAGTCCGTGTATAAATACAAATGCTCTTCTCTTGACACTGTTGACAGTATATATCTTTTTAGATAACGTACTTAGACATACAGCTATATTTAACTAGGTTCATGGTTATGGGTACTTTGTTTTTCATTATTGTTGATATCCAATATTATATTTGTTTCAGGTATATAACATGATGACTCTATATTTATATACCTTACAATGTAATAACCATCGTAAGTCTATTAACTATCCGTCACTGTACAGTTATTTCATTATTGACTGTAATACATTGGCATTTTTTGACCATAAGACAGCCAGTACTGTTGATTGCCTAATTAATATTTTATCTAAACTACATACATTCTCTTTACCAGAAGGATTTAAGGTATATCACAAATAAGGCATAGATATAAATGGAAATAGAAAAAGGAAGTTAGAACCATGGTAAAGAGAAATATGTAAATCTGTCACCCACAATGATGGATATGGGCACTGTGATCAGTGTGGAGTCACTAAAGCCAAGAAGAGCTCGTGTTTCAGGAAGGAAGAAATGGCAAGCTTTGTCAAATGCTGCTAAGAGGGTTAGTAAGATGAGGAAAAATAGATGGACTTAGCATGCTGCGATTGTGAGTGACCTTGGCCAGAGCAGGTTAAATGACGTGCTGTGGGCCATGTTGGGGTCGAAGCCACATTGGTGTAGCTTGAAGAGGGAATCGTTGCTGAGAAAGTAGAGAAAATATGTTAGAGAATTCTTTTGAGGTTTTATTTGAACACATTTAAAAAGGGATGGGAATACTGAAACATGGTACAGAGTTTACAAACACCTAGAATTCAGTTTTAATTCAGGAGATACCAAAGTATGTTCGTACGAATATGGCTATCACAAGGTGGTTTCTCTTAGTGAACTTCCGTAACTCTCAAACACATACCTTTTTAAAAAAGTGTTGAAGAAAACAAAAGTTATTATCTGATTCTTCTTTTAAGGAATTTAATATGTACAATTTTTAAAAAAGGAAGACATTCTATTGGAGTTCATTTGAAGATACCCAGTAGGACATTTAGGGTATACTGGGGTAAGTGGAGGCACCACTGAGGAAGTATCTTGACCAGCAGCATACACGGGGTGGGGGGACACCCTGCAAGAAAATAACATTGACTTTTTTCCAGCCATAAACATACTTCTCATCCACACTATCATCGGTAGTTCTTCAAGGTGGAAGAAGTCATAAACCCAGTGACTTTCTAACTCTCAAATGTCTTGCTTAAATCCATCTTTTGCTCTCTTTTTGTCCATTGACCCAATAATAAGGTGCTAGCCATCTACTACACCTGTTTTCTGGTGACTTTTATGGGCAGTCATATATAAAGAACCAAAGGTTTCTGTGCTTTAGAGGCTGAACTTTGAATGAAAATATCCACACTCTAGCCTGTGGTTATCTCTCTAATGCTTTCATCTCAGAGCCTGTGCTTGAGATGTATCCACAGCAACGGAACACTCTTGCCTTGGTGCAGTCAGCATGACCTCTCAAGATGACATTCAAATATTTATAAATAGATATTTTTACCCCTGAATAATTTCCTCATTTGTCTAAGGATATATGACTCCTCTACCAAACTTTCTTTGCATTCTCGGCATACTCATTATGATTTCTATCATGGACGTGCAATAAAAGAGGGAAAAAATCCTTATGTAAACTGTCTTTCATTCCAAGATTGTAATCTTCTTGGCAAGTACCACATGCTATTTGTCACTGTCTTTTCTGAACTCACACATGGTAACATGCAAAATATTTTAGTTGAAGAAATAAAAAGAATTAATAAAAACTATTTGAGGCACTTTTAAATTTTATAAAATGATAATTTTCTTATCTTAGTTATTGGTCCAATATCATCTTGTTTAATTTGTTAAATAGATTTAGCCATTCATTTAATTTTTCCCTGTGTTCTCCCCAAATCTCTTATCCTTTATTTTTTCCTTTCCAATACAAATTACTTGAATTATTTTTGCCTTTCTGTCACTGTTATATGCTCACTTTCTTTGATATTTTGAAAATCTATTTTTAAAATTTTTATTGAACTTATTGGAGTAACATTGATTAATAATATTATGTAGGTCTCAGGGGTACAAGTCTACAATACACCATCTGTATATTGTACTGGGTGTTCACCACCCCAATTCAAGTCTTCTTCCATCACCATTTATCCTCCCTATACCCCCTACTACCTCCCCCCACCCCCTTTCTTTCTGGTTGTCAGTGAATTGTTTTGTTTTGTTTTGTTTTTTGCTTAATCCCTTCACCTTTTCACCCAGGCCCTCAACCCTTCTCTTCTCTGACAGCTCTCAGTCTATTCTCTGTCTATGAATCTGTTTCTATTTTGTTAGTTTATTTTGCTCATTAGATTCCACATGTAAGTGAAATTATATGGTACTTATCTTTCTCTGACTGGTTTGTTTCACTTAACATAATAGTCTCCAGGTCCATCTTTGATCATTTCATTTTCATAAAATTGCTCACTGTGAAAAGTGACATTTATATGCTTTGATGACTATTATATGATAGACTTACAATATCTCTATTATACTACTATATTCTTTGTAAGAAAATTTTTGTACAAACGTGCCAATATGATCTGATGTGCCTTTTGAATTAATCAGGAGTATCTGAAGGTCCTATCTCGGGGCCGGAGTTAAGATGTTATTAAAATAACTGACAACTAGTAGAATGGAACTAGGAACTGGCTTAAGAAAGAGAGAACATTATATAATTATTTATAAAATCAATGCCTTTATAAATCCAGAATAACGGTATAGTAATGGGATTATTTAGGAGGAATAATTGGATTAACGTTAACACAGTAAGAGCACCTGAAACAATATTTGAAATATAAATCATGTAAATCACTAAAACAGTGAAGGGAGGTTGATAAGTTTTTCCTTAGCCAATTTAAAGCAATTTTAAATGAAGACATGGGTTGAGAGGTACATACCAACATGAGAATACTTGATGACAGAGTAGTTTGGAAAGAATGAGATCTCCTAGCATGGTCTTCTGTGGTAAAGGCTATGATAACATTCCCCAAGGCAGATATCAGATCTGATACTTGGTCATAAGGAAAACTTAGATGGGCCTCTAATAGTAGAAGGAAACCTGGAGGAAATAATTACAATTTGATGAAATTGAATTCCTTTCCCTAAGGGAAAGAAATGCAAATGTTGGAACGATTACGGAAATAAACTTGAGAAAGCTAATTGTATCAAGCTTGAAAACTAGTACAATAATAAATCCTTGGGCTTCTTTTAGAAACTGGAATTCAAGGAAGTTAGCTATCAAAAGGAGTATAGTTCTGCCCACTCAAACAAATTATACCAAGATATTTGAAAGCCAAGAAAGGAAATAAGCCGATATGAATAAACCCAGAACTTTGGAGGAAGTTGAAGGACAAATGAGAACATTGCAAAAAAGGGATAGTAGAATCAAAGTAAATTAATTACCTAATAATCAGATTTAAAATATTTAGAAGAAATTCTTTTTTTTTGTCAGACAGGGATAAACATTACAACTAATGTGACATACAAATTTTCATTTATTCACTCCACAGATATTTATTGAAAGTTTCCCCCGTGGAAGGTATTGTTTTAGACACTGGATGTTCACCAGTAAACAAACAAACAACTTTTCTCCTTTGTAAACTTAAATTCTTAAAATGTTATGAATATATCATACAAATGATTAAAACATCTTCCAATATATTTCCTGATGTTGTATGTAGTTCAATTCTCTACATATTTTGCATGGGTATTTTTTTGTAAAGATAATTTATGCTAATCCAAAATAATAACCCTGGAGACAAAAATCCTTTATAAATTTTATTCACTCAAGAAGAACGAATATATTTTAGAATAGTGTGCCATGTTAAAGATTGAAATGCAACTTCAACTGCTGTTGTTATTATTTACTCACTTACCCAGATAATTATGATATAATGGACACTACATTTTGTCTTCACAATGTCTGCTCTTTTTTTTTTTCCCAAGAGAATCCTGATTATATTTGGGTAACCATTACTCCACTCTTCCTCTACGAAGGGTATTATGGTCTGAGGGGTAATCCCCTTCCTTTTGCCACTGATTGGATCAGGAATGGAGTGGACATGTGCCCTAATTTTGCTTTATGAGGTATTTACTCCTAGAGGCCCCAAACTGTTCTTTTTTGATATTAAAATGAAACTATTGACTATGATGTGGTTGTCATAATTTAAAAAATCAATACATAAAATGGAAAATAAAATTTCTGAAAATATAGCAGGATATGTTTTAAGAACCTTACTCTAACAAATCTTTTGATGTTTCTTTTTTCTCATCTATTACTTAGTTAAATTTAAAAAAATTGCAGCTAGTGTGAGAAGGTCATAATTGTTCAGTGGAACTGCATTCCTAGGTGATTTGAAATTGATTGATGTTCTATGTGACAGTCCTTTTTAACTAATTTTACTCACACTTCCCAAATAGTTCCCAGGAGACCTATGACTCAAACCCTGGTCCTCTTAAGTTTCAACTTACAGCCTCAACTGTTTCTCAGAGTGTCAAAGGCATGTCTTGCACATACAGCAAACCTAAAATGTCGCAAACTGAGTCTATTATCTCCTTTCCCTCAGTCTGGCCCACTGCCTTTGTTTCCCACCCTGGTTTAAACAGTACCACTCCCTTCTAGGGTAATCAATCAGAAACTACTCCCTCCATTTCTTCTCTCTCATTTATTCAGGAAAACAATCTAGCTTTTATTACCTTCTGTTTCTAAATGTAAATTATTTCCCCAATTAATCCACTCATTTCCCCTTGGTAGCCAATGCCTGATTCAGGAATTTATCCACTCTCCCCTGGAATTCACAGCAGTGATCTAACCTACTTCTTTCCATCCTCTCTCTTCCTCCTGCTATCATCAGTTGTTTTGTTACCAGGGATGTGTGTGTGTGTGTGTGTGTGTGTGTGTGTGTGTTTATGTACCAAAAGCTTGGCAGAACATCAAGGTCTTTCATGATCTGACCCTTGTAACTTTTTCCAGACATGACCAGCTTCATTCCTCTTTGTGAAACTTGTATTATAGTCAACCCAGGACACTCATCACTTCTAGAACATATTTTTCTTCTGTTCCTCCATTCACAGTGTTTTCTGAAATGCCATTGCTTTTGGTCTCTACCTGTGGAAACACTATTTCCAAAATCCCAGCCCAAACTTCAACTCCACTTAGAAGTATCCTTTTCCAAAGGCAATCATTCTTTTCCCCCTTGACATTGCCTTCAGGTTTTGTTTGGGCTCCATCAGGCACTTATCTACTTCTCTGCAACTCATACAACTATAACTCATAAGAATATAACTCATTAGTGCATTATTATTAGGCAAAAACCAGCTTGTTTCTGGAGCTACCATGTTTAAGAACCAGATAATAATACATGACCCATAGGCTACATTACTGTGATAGTAATTTTAATCCCATCTTGATAGTATATTTTATTAAAGTAACCAATAAATAAAAAAAGGCACAGAAACTAAAGCTAAAGGCATGAAAGCAGTAAAAGCATAGAAAACACAATAAAAAGACAGTTTTAAAGAGCTAAGTATCTAATAGGGTTTAAACTGGACTCCTTTTAAATTTGTAAAGTGACTGGACTACCAGAAAATATTCTCTACACAGTCTATGCCTTAGCATGGGCCTATATCTAAGAATTTGGTGGTCTTAGTTAGGCTGAGCTCTTTCTATTCACCTTTTTAATAGTTGTGACCCTCTAAATATTTGACATGACTTAAAAGAAGACAAAAGAAAGGTCTGACTCAAGAAACTTAAATCATCATTGATCTCAGATGGTGTCTCAGATATGTCATGCCATGAGACTTATTATATACTTCCTTGTTTGTGCATTTTTCTCCCACTTCTTTAACCCAACAAGAATGAAATTTTGGCCTGGCTGGTGTAGCTCAGTGGATTGAGCGTGGGCTGGGAACCAGAGGGTCCGGGTTCGATTCCCAGTCGGGGCACATGCCCGGGTTGCGGGCCAGGTCCCCAGTGAGGGCCATGTGAAAGGCAACCATACATTGTTCTTTCTCCCTCCCTTCTCCTCTCTCTGAAAATAAATAAATAAAATATTAAAAAAAAAAGAATGAAACCTCCATGAACGAAAGGACCTTAACCAGCTATTGACTACATATTTCCAGCACCTAGGACAAAGCCAGCTCTACGGTAAATCCCATGACTAAGAATTTGTTGACTTATTTAATGAATTGCAACATCCAAGTCCAAGCATGATTTGGAGAAAGTAATTTTTAAAGCCATCTTATAAATCCTGTTTGCTTACTATAACCAAAACCTATACTCCGCTCACATCACCTCCCTCATCGCAAGATGCGGCTCTATAATTGAATTCTGGCCAATGAAAAGTCACGTGTGCCATCTGGGGGACAACATTTGTCAAGGAGAAAACCTCTTTCATTTTCACTTTCCCTCCTGCTGGATCGGAGGATAAAAGAGCAGAGGCTCTTAGCCCTTGGGGGCCTGTGGACAGAATTCAGGGGGGTTGTAAACTTGGATGAAAAGAAGATACATTTTTTAACAAGTCTCTAGTTGTGTGTTAGCATTTCTTTCGCTCATGATGGCAGTCAAATAATCCCACCAGTATTATTAAAATACTTGTGATTTGGTTGCCAATTGAAATCACAGATATTTCATATCACATTTCTGTTGCTATAGATATTTCAAAATATTGCTTACCCTCATCACTACTTCAAAATTTTGGTGGTTATTGAATCTAGGCTGCTAGATTTAGTCATTTAATATTAATTTAAAAAACACATACAGGGTGGACAAAAGTAGGTTTACAGTTGTTAATATGAAAACTAATACAACAATTATTAAATAATAATACAAAAATGAACCAATACAAAAATAAACCTTACTTTTGTCCACCCCCGTATTTACTCATGATTTACAGTCAGAAATTAATTTTATACACGTTTTGATAAATTTATGTCGATATATATTAATCTATAATATATAGTACTTGCTTTCCTTTATAATCCTGTGGGTTTTATGTATTTAAAAATGTTACACTTAAAAAGGGCCTTTAGACACATGGACAAAGCCAGAGGGTAGGATCGCGGGTGAGAGGTGGGGATGGCTGGGGTGGCCGGGAGTGGTTGGGGCGAAATGGAGACACCTGTACTTGAACAACAATAAAAAAAGAAAAATATAAAGAAAAAGGGTCTTTAAGCTTCACCAGAGTGAAAGACGGGTCCACGGCGCAAAGTGAAAAGGAAGAGGAGGAGGAACCCTGTCTCTGGACCAGCGGAGTCGTGAGATGGGAAGAGGAAAGGCACATGGGTGTCAGAGTTACCACAAGAGCTGCTGGCGTAAAAGTAACCTCTTCCTTCAACTATTAAGGATGTGAAAAGTAAATCTCTATTTTTTTTCCTTTATTTGTGTTGGGAGTGTCCTTATGAACACAGACTATCCTACCAAAACCAATATTACAGTATTTTCTTCAGTTATCAATTCCTGTGCAGCAAAACACCATAAAACAACTAAGAAAGAATCAGGAAATAACATAGATGTTTAGAGAACTATATGGAATAAAAAAATAAAAAAGAGAAAACACTCATGTAAGTGTTGTAACTCTTCAGGGCCAGTTGAGTTGGGCTTGATTTACTATGATTCCATTTGTATAATAAGCTTGCTCATAATTAATGACAGTTTCCTTCAGATCAGGTCTCTGAAAACTTTGCTTGCTAATTCTCATTCATAGTTAGCACGAGGGATTTTATTTTTGTTGTAACAGAGAAAGAATGATTCTCTTTACTTCATGATTGAAACCATTTTGTCGCTTGGTGACTTGCATCCAAATTTCAGTTTCAGTACTTTTTGCTGCTCTCAGAACTGCAGAAATAATGGGGTACTGTCCATAGAGTCAAAACTGTATATCCTTTTCTTCTGCACCATTAAGCCAGCGAAAGCGTTTTTAGCTCTCATTTTGTATTGAATGTTTTAAATTGGCCACAGTTTCCAAAAAAACAGATGTGATTCATTTTGGACAAGACTTAAACATATAAATTTCGCATGAGTTTAGAGGCCACTAAAGTCATGGAAGAAGCATCTCATGATTTATAAACACAACCCATTCTGGGCAAGTGACCAGTTAAGGTGATAAGGGCAAGAGAAATATCTGAGAGCACATAAGGTGAACTATTTTTGAACCAACTGTAAATGAAATTCACGATTATTTCACATTGTTATAAAATTGCTGTTTAAAATTTAAAGCAACAAAATCTGATTTGTTATTATATTCTCTCCCTCTGCAGCCTCCTCTGCAGGCGCCACCCTATGTGTTTGAACAAAGTCCAAGAATCAATCACATTCCAGGCATTTCTTTCGGCTTTGTGTGTTGTTCTTTCCCCACCCATCTGCCAAGCTTGCTTTACCCTACAAGATTCAAACTTTTACTGTTTAAAAATTAGAAGGCTGTTTAGGAACTTAATAATGAGCCATCCGTAATAATTTTAATATCAAAACAGGTTTCACTGTGTATTGGTATGTGAAACTATTTGAGACTAAATATATTGTGTGCATGTGTGTGCACGCCCATTTTTTTCTTTTAAAGAACAAGTTTATAAGTAAGCAATCTATTTTTACAAATATTATTGTTATAAAATTCCCTAAATTGTATGCTCAAAAATAACTGACTTTCTTAAAAAATAATGTAAATGGATATTTTAGATTTTTGATGGGGAATTAGTACTTTTATTTCTTAGCTGCATTGGGGCATGTTAGTGGATTAATTAGAAAATTTTTGTTGTGAGAGAAATTACTTATAAATGGATTATTTCCCCAAATAATTAGATAGTAAAATTATATATCAATGTTGTGGAGACATAAATCTATCATTTTATTAGTAGTTTTTAATCCAACAGTGCACTTATTAGTGCAAGGGTATGACCCGTGCTAATAGGAATTTTGTCATGACAATCATCATCATTGTGGAAAGCTATTTCCTTAGGGTGAAAATGTTCCAGTCAGGTTAGTCTTACAATTTAGACACTGTTTGTTTTTGTGGAAGTTTTTCTTGATTCTGAGTTTTTCCTGTCATGGGACAAGACACCTGTGGGACCTAGTTGAGGAGTTAATCACCATCATCGCACTGGGATCCTACTGGTCCTGTGGCTTGGGCCCCCAGGGTGAGTCTTCAGTGTAATCACTGTAATTGCCATTCCTTTGTGTTATTAAAGCAACATAAAATTCATATGGGGCAAGAAAGTGAGAAATAGGACACAGTAGGGTGTTTCCAAGATTAAAATCTCAATTAACATGAAGAAAATTTATAACTGAAACACTGAAGAATTTCTTAATACTTTTAGAGCTAGATTTCTCATTTAGAATTATTTGGCCATTGTAGCTACTACATATTTCAGAAACCTTCTTCATCAAGAATCTGGTTAGTCCACTGATTCACATGAATGCTGTGTACATGCTGAGAAAGAATGAAAATTGTTCATTATGATTTGAAAACTTCTGGCATAAGGTTTATCCTTCCCCACTCATGCCCTTCCTCTAATTCATTGCCAGAAACAATAGCAAACATTTCAACAAACTGTAAGTTCATTACTCCAGGATGGCACCAAATGGCATGGATTTAAATGTGAATGAAAGTTAAGGACAATCTAAGCTATTGGATTTAGGTGCAGACTACCATGTTAAAAATATTGGTTCCATTTCTCTTGCAATGTTGATAGGAATATAGACTGGTACAGCCACTGCGAACAGCAGTGTGGGGATACCTCCAAAAATTAAAAATGGATCTGCCTTTTGACCCAGCAATCCCACTTCTGGAAATATATCCGCAGGAACCCAAAACACTAATTCAAAAGAACATAAACACCCCATGTTCCTTGCAGCATTTATTTACAATTGCCACGATATGGAAGCAGCCCAAGAGTCCATCAGTAGATGAGTGGCTAAAACAACTATGGGACATTTACACAATGAAATACTAGTTGGCCGTAAGAAAGAAGAAAATTTTACGCTTTACAACAATATAGATGGACCTGCAGAATATTCTGCTAAGTGAAATAAGCCAGTCAGAGAAAGACGAATAGCATATGGTTTCATTCATCTATGGCATCCAATGAGCAAACTGAACTAATAGGCAAATGGAGTCAGATTCATAGATAGAGAGCAGGCTGACAGCAAAGGTAGAGGGAGTAAAAGGTGGAGGGACTGAGCAAAAAAGGAAAAGGACTCATGGACATGGACAACAGTGTGGTGATTGTGGGGGGGCCTGCAGCATAAATGATTAAAATAGTAATAAAAATACAATAAAATAATTAAAAAGTTGGTTTTAAAATATTTGAATGGTTTACATAAATAAATATGTAAATAAAATTAGCCTCACATAAAGGTCCTACTGTATGACATGAAAATGGCTGGGAAAATTTCTGTTAATTTTGGAAAAATCACGTTAAAGTCTTTAATTAGTGATTGCTGATTTATTTCTTTCTCCTTATATTTTTGTCATTGTAAGTTGTTTTACTACAAAAAAAATTTCTTTCATTAGGATCTTTGGATCATACATATTATTGTATCTCAGGCTAACATCAATCAGCCTAAAGTGGTTTGATAGTTTGCCTTGTCTATCAATTCTCATCCTTTTATTTTCAGTATTTTTATTGTATTCATCTCCTTTGTTCCTTTGCTATCATCTGGGTAACTTGGAAATTAATAATGCATCTTATTTCATTCCTCACATTTTCCTTTTGTTTATAGTACACTACAGTCTTCTATCAAAATCTGAAGTTCATCCTAACAATAATCTCTTCCCAAATAAGGCAACAACTTTATCATGCTTTCATTTGCCTCCGATTTCACTCCACCCGTGCCTACACTTACATTCGGAAAATCTGGCTTTTTACTTCCAGTCTAGTTAGGAAGTGTTAGATATCAACATTTATAGTACTGAATATGTTGTACTTGTTCCTTTGCTTACCATTTTTCTTTGTATTCCAAGTCATCTTCTTTCCGAAATATTTTTATTGTTTATTTTGGTTTGCTCTAAAAGTGGTTTTCGAGCGGCCTCCCAGTGACTTTTCCCCCGACATTCCTTTATCCTTTGATTCTAAACTTGGACTGTCCAGGAGCCATTCCTATGTCTAATAATAGCCAACATTCTTATGACTTAAAATTTTTTTTTTTGTGATTAAACCCAATGTCAAAACACATGAGTGTACCATAAGATTAGCTGGCCGGGTTCAAATGTATATAACTTTTACAGAAGAAACTTCCTAAAAGAATGTTGGTTTTGTGAGTTAGAAGCCAGAACCCTGGGCCAAAAAGATGAAAAACTCATTCCAATGCTTTTAACCTACTCGTTAGTTCTATGATATTGAGAAAATCTCTAGATTTTTATCAATCTAACTTTTTTGTCTTGGAAAAATGAGCTATTACCAACCTAATGTTCTTTATTTATATAAATTAGAATATGGCAAGGTGCTACATTCCATTAAAATATTACTTTACCTAGGTGTCTATGACATGCTGTCTTCTAGTTTAATGTTTTGATGATTTAACAGCTTAAATTCTGAAAAGCACAATAATAAAGGATAAAGAAGATATTGTGGTATTTATTTATATAGTATAGATGTGTGATAAGTAGTTCAAAAGTTTATGAATAATGTTTGTTCTAAACAACTTTTATTATCTACAAATACATCATAAAAGTCAATTGAAGAATGTAGTACATGTTTGTTATTTTACATATATTAAAACAAAAAACTTTAACTAAAAGTGGAGCAAAAATAAATCCTAGGTATTTAACACAGAATGAGCAAAAAATTATTGCCTTGCGAGTCTTTCATCTTACGCTGAATTTGCAATACTTACTTTTTTCCCTTCAAAATGGCAAAAGGCATGGTGCTTAATGAAAAAACAGGACAAAAAACAGACAGGAAGGAACTTTATTTAGAGAGAATACTTGTTGATCTGCAGATAGCGCTCAAGTAAAATCACTCATCATCAGGATTCGTTCTAACAGCATCTGCAGAAACCGAAGGGAAGGATGATGTGACAGCTGTTTTGAAAACATCCGTCAGTGTCATCTGATCCCTCTTATTATGTCTTTCCTTTTCAAGTATTTCCTTCAGCCTGTACATCTGGAGGATCTCCTGTTCTGTGGCAAATTATCTTTGTTTCATGAAATCCATGCAATTTTCCCAGCACTCTCAATTGTCATTAAAATAGACAATGTACTGTATAGGTCATACAAATCGGGCCACGGATTGAACACTTGCCATCCATTTCTAGCCCTTTTGCTAATGACTAATGCCACTTCCAGAAGCCAAATATCATATAATTTCAAATAGTGAATACATCATAGAGTTCACAAATCAAAGTGACTTTAAAAAGTGACTTTTGTTCCTACTCCGCTCCACGTCCACTTTGTTCCTCACCTATTCTTCTGGCTCCCTACAACAAAGGCTTCAGTTCTGCATTTACATAATTAATCCTTTAACTATTACAATACATTGGCTATTTTTAATAGATGACCATTTAAAAATATTTGTAAAACAATATTGAATATTTCTAATCTTGATAATCTTAGAAATGAACTTCTACGGTCACTTGTTTGTAGGCTGAAATAAAACAAAATAACTGGTCTTGACACTCAAATGTTATAGAGAAGTATCAAACATAAGATTGGCTGTGTTTATAATCTACAGTTTAAGGAGAAATGTACCTATGGAAACTAAATGTATGTGAGCATAAAACCTTTGTCATGATTTCCCAGGCCCTTTTAAAAGAAAATGGCAAACATTTGGGTCCATTTACACTGATTTGCTTTCACTAGCTTCAGAAGAATAAAGATAAAACAATATTTGTTGGTAAGAATAAGTTATAATAAAATATAACTAGTTCAGAAGTATTTGTTATGTGAAAGAAAGGTCTCGGGGCAGAAAATACAGTGGCTACAAGTGTATGAACTTTTAGAAATCTAGTATAAAGGACAAGGCAAAGTATTACTAAATCAAAACATAGGGCCTGACCACTATGTTGTACTGCTTGCTATAACTTAGGACTACAGAGAGAAAATGGTTCAAGGTGAGCAATTTATTCTCCTTAGACCACTTGAAGCAATACAACAATAGACACATTTCAAGATGAAATAATAATACAGATAGTCGAAGTTGCCTCATCTAAATTAAACAAAATCGATTGCCACACGTGTCTTAAAATACACTTAGTTACTTAACTTGGGTCTCTGAAAGCAAGTAAATTGAGAGTGAACATTTAAGTTCTTCAACTTAATCTTCAACCTTTCCCTTGGGTCTCTGTATAGTTAATAATACAAATCTTCTTCTTGAACCAGAGCATAATTTTTTTTCAAGGCCTGTAATACCAGATTGCTAAATAACAGAAACAGAATCAACTCTGCTATGTTGACAGCCTTAATTGAATATGCTTAACAAAATTAAAAAAATTAGAGTATAATTCCTTTCACTTTGAAAGGATGTTTTAAATTTTATTATATAAACCGAAGAAGGAAAAACAATCATCCTCATCATACCTTAGGAATTGTTTTCATCACTGCGCATCATTCATTAGGAATCATGCCATATCACTTGTTACTTAGAACTGAGAAAATTCCTTTTTTTATCAAAGTCCATTATTAAATAGACTCCAAAGGTAAGATTTGACTCCTTGCCATGGAATTCAGTTTAGCCTATACATTTAAATTAGAAAAACCTGAAGAGGTCTATTTTACACTACACTACTGTGCAAGGGAAAGAGTACACACAGAATGGGGGAGAAAATATTCCTTCTATTGGTGCCATCAGGTGACAGGGGTCTCACACCTTACACAGAGCTTTGCACTCCCCCATGGGGCCAGGACCATAATTTTATTTTCGATATGATTCTTTCCAAGACAGGAGAGACCATTTTTCTTTGTCATTGCTTTAAATATTCAAAAAATTCTATAAAACTAATTAATGTATACTTTTTAAAACTGTTGTTCAAGTACAGTTGTCTCCATTTTCCCGCCACCACTTTCCCTGGTCCCACCCACTCTCAACTTCCACGTCCTACCCTCAGTCCTACCACCTTTGGCTCTGTCCATGGGTTCTTTATACACGTTCCTTGACTTGAAACTCCCCCATCTTTCTCCCATTATCCTCATTCCCCCTCCTCTCTGGTAACAGTCAGTTTGTTCTTTATTGCAATGTATACTTTTTTAAAAGATGTCAAAATGCTTATAATGAAATCTAGCAATTCTCTACCCTTCCTATCCTTACTTTCTAGCCTTAATTATTAAAGGATATTGCCTCCAACAATACATTTGGTGAATAAAATTGATGAATTCATTTTAGAGTTTATTGAATTTTTCCAAGTGAAAGTATCAGATAATTGTTGGATATAGGGATCTGAAGTTTAGGAGAAAAACTGTGGGTGTATGTACTGCTTTGGGAATTCTCAATTTATAGGTGGTATTTGAAGCTATGAAAATAAGATCTATCCTCGAGTTTGCATTTTCAAATGTGTGTAGGAGAGCCCTTTGCAGAATATGATATAAATATAGAGCATTCTTAAAGAATAAATAGGTTTCACGAAGCAGTAGGAAGCCTGACCATGTGAAAATTATAGACAGAAACCTCATTTAAAAGGGGAGGCTAGAAGAGCGGTGTCTTGGGCACATGTCACTCAATGGCACACTACTTGTCCCCAAAGGAAGAGATGAATCTTTCATCTCTTCCTGGAAGTGATATTATGTTACTACCTTGGCAGAGGAAGAAAAGATTCCTCCTTGCTCAGTAACAGCTCAGCGAATGGGAAACTGCCATAACTTAGCCAATAAAAAGTCACCATACATTGAACTTTCAGTTTCCTTCAATGAATTTTTTATATACAATAGCTCTACAATGTCCCTGAAAGAGCATTCCTAGTCTTTGTTTCTCTGGGCTTGTGTATGGTTCATCATTAAACCTATGTGCCCCTAATTGCAATTCTTTGTTGTTCCTGAATAAACCCATTTTGCTGGAGAAATATCTGGCTCCCTATTTGTTGAAGGTCAAGAGCAGTAATAAACCTGTGGCAGGCTACGGTACATCATAAATGCAAGGAGATAAAGACAAGAACTAAGACATGAGACACCAACCTGGGCAGAAAACATAGCCCAGTCAAAAAAGAGCAGCAGGAAAGGGATGGAGAAAAAAACTGAACCCAATCTTACGTTTTCTTAAGGCCAAACCTAAAATCCCTGTCCTGCAGCAGTTCAGAAGTTGGAAATTGGAATTTTGGGGTAATGATTCCTTGCAGAGCTTTGCTAAAAGCTCCATAGAATTTTCTATGGAGATGTATGTAAACTAAAACAGATCATCTTACATGAAAAAATTGAGAAGTAAAAAAAAATGTCCTTGCTTCTTCATCCATAAACACCATTTATTGTTATAAAATGGTTTCTCAGAATTCTCTGCTTCAATTCTCTACTCAGTTTTACTCCTAGGACCATGTTTCTTTCTTTAGAAGTCTTTTCCTTCACTTCCATCAAAATTCCCGTGAAATTCTACTACTATCCATGAAAGCTTAACTGCTATAAGAACTGTCTTTCTGCCAAAAACATTATAAAATTGAACAAAATACGAAAGAACAAATTTTACACATTGGAAAAGAGTGCACAACCCTGATCTCTAGGATTAGGAAAATAAGTGAGGCAAATCCTAAAATTTGTCCAACTTAGACTTGGGGGAAGTTTGCAGATCACAGTGAGTCAAGGGAAACTCAAACAGAGCCCAGGGACCTAGCTGAGTTGAAAAGAGAAATTATAGCTAAGGAAGGACATTGGCTAAATTTTGTGAGGCAGAATATCCAAAAAGATGGGATTATGCACATGTACAGAGTTTTGGAGGTGTGCAAAAGTGACTCCCTGAGTCTTGAATTCAATAGAAATCTAGAATGTTTGAGGTAAAATTTAATGAAATACCAACTAGGAGAACAATAAAAACATAATAGGTTGGAAATCCTCTGGAGTGTACCTAGTGGATAAACTTTATAGTACATGCAACATTGGTTTAAGTACTCAGAAGAATACTCCATACCCATGCAGTAGCCCTAGAGAAAAAGTTGTTTTAAAACTAGTATGGGAAAGGGAGAATCCAAAGAACTTGTATGTATGACCCATGGACATGAACTAAGGTGGGGGAGTGAAGGCGGGAGGGAGGTAAATGGTGGAAGGGAATAAAGGGGAGAAAAATGGAACAACTGTAATAGCATAATCAATAAAATATATTTAAAAAACAAAAATAAAATTTGAAAAAAACTTCCCCAAAAGTGAGAAAAGCTTACATTTGAAAGATCAAACTTATTCTAGATAACTTCATTACAAAAAAATGTTCAAAACAATGTGAAGAAATATATCACCATTCAAAACCACACACTTTAGAATTTCTTGCATGTAATAAAAAATTACCAGCATGAAAAAGAGCAGGATTCTATGACTTACAGCCCATAAAAAATCAATAGAAACAGACCCATATATGACAGAAGTGAAATGACCAGAAACAAATGCCATAACTATCTAGTATAAATCTTATAAATAGATTTTAGGGTGTTAAGAATACCTGATGAGAAAAGGAATATATAAAATGAAATCCTTAGAACTTCTAGAGACTAAAATATAATATCTGAATGAAAAATTATTTGATACAATTAGTTGCAGATTAGAAATTGCAGAAGAAATATTAATGACTTAAAGGCATACAAACAGACACAATTCAAAATGATACACACAAAGAAAGAAAAAAATACAAATAAAGTTTGGTTCATCAGGGACCTGTGACATAATTTCAAGTCTCTCTCTCTCTCTTTCTCTCCCTCCCTCCCTCCCTTCCTTTCTCCCTTCCTTGTATAATAAAACTGGAGCTGGGGGTAGGAGCGGATATCACATTCTAAAAAGTAACCTAGCCTGAATCTATACAAACGAAACCAACCATGACACATTATAATCAAACTACTGAAAGCCAGTGATTAAAAAGAAAGAGAAGCCAATGAAATGGCTCACACATAAAGAATCCCACACAGACATAATCTTTAAGGTGAGGGGGACAGTTCTGTACCTTGATTGCAGTGATGACTACATGATTACGCATTTTCCAAATGTCACCAAACTATAAAGTGAATGATCTTATATAATTTTTTCATTAAGTTGATTATTTAAAAAAATTTGTTTGATTTACATTTTGTTTTTATCTACTTGACAAATTACAATTGTATTATGTACTAATAAAAGTTACTAAAGCCTATCTTCTGGGGTACTTTTTTTCAGAACAAAATTTTGAAGTGAAGTTTTCAACCTCAAAATCAGAAGTTTTCCTGATGATGATGTTAAGTGCTGTGATAAAAGTACTTGGGAGCAGGATAGATTTTCTGGCACTTATCGAATCTCACCATAGGACTACTCAGATAGATCCATTCCTGCAAAAACAAACTGGCCTTAATTTAAAATGTCAGTTTAGGCAATCACAGGGAGGAAAACCTCAAGCTATTAGTTATGGCAATCCAGCCACTTCTCAATAATTTACTCTGGTGAAGAAGTACAGTGGCATTTACATTCCACAACAGCCTCGAGTCGTGAGAAAATCTCTACTTGGCTTCATAATACATCCTGCGATTTTTGACAAAATTTCCCCCAAAATTCAATTTCATATAATAATATAGTTATATCAAGCACAGAGCAACTAAACCTCACAGAAGAGAAGACAATGTAACAACAAACCTTTTAAACATCCTCCTATGATATAGGGTTCTGTGAAGGACTGTGGAAGTAAAAAGAAATACCACCTTGATTTTAATGCTTAGCACAATAACCTGTTATGTGTCTGTTGCTCCATACAATCTGTGGAATAAATATAATAGAAACAATATGTCTCACTTTTCAGAATCATACAGGTATATTGGCTCGGGAGTATTGCAATGACAAGACACTTTGTAGACAGCCCATGACAGATTAGGATGCCCATTTGTCATTACAAATACACATGTATAAAGGACTCATGGACGAAGTCAATGGAGCGGGGGAGGATTGAATGTGGGAGGTGGGGGTGGGTAGGGCAGGGGAGAATAATAGGGGAAAATGGGGACATCCGGAATTGAACAGTAAAAAAATAAAAAAGTACATATTCCTCTATGTGAAAGTTCTGCTTCCCTTTTATTGTCATCCAAATCAACCTGGTATGAAACGTAGTTTACAAAATCTACAAAGTGGAGAATTTTGCATATCAATTGTCGAGTATTGCCCAAACAGGAAAATAAATTCTGATTAAATAATCTCAGGGTACATCCGTCATCACAATTGATCTACACATCTATTAAAGATAAAATTGATTCTGTTTAAGATTCTCTCACCTTCTACTTGTATTTTATAATGCTAGGATTAATTTGCAAATAGTACCAATTTAACTAGACAGACATGGCTTACTAAATTGAAATATAAACTCATAACAACCTTCAGAGATGAATGTTTTAAAGATTTTGGGTGAAATAAATTTAAGGTAAAGAGTTGGTATTTTTTTTCAACCAGCTGTATCTTAAAAAAACTTGTGAAAAAGAAAGTACATTAATATTCTTGGGAAGCAACATACAAGAATCATTTTTTATAATAGAGTAAGGCCAAGTAATGTTACAGAGAAAAAATTCAGGCAGATTACCAGAGTCACTTGGTTGTGTAACATGATTCAACTCAGTCAGCAATCCAAGTGTAGGGGTGAGAGCCTGAGTCTCAACAACACTTACTAATAATTCTAATCATAAAATTAGAATTCTTGAGACAAAAATTTTATCAGAAACTTAGTAATGGCCTTTGAATAACATTTTGTGTCTCCTAATATACCTAGGGACTTAAACCCATGACTTTTGACCTGAGTAATTTTCTTCTAAGATGAAACTGATTAGATGATATAGACTGGATAGATAGCACTAAAGAATTTCCATTACATTCTTTGGCTTAATAAGTATTATAAACCTAGCTTTTTTTCTACTTAGGGCATAGACAGCACTTAAACTGTTCAGGTAGGTTTTCAGAATAAAGATTTTTGGTATAATGAAAGCCCCGTTGTGTTTTTGTCTCTTCTTACTTGCACATTCAAATAGCCTGGCCACGTCTCTTGATAATTTTAGCTGGATTTCATTTGGACAAAGTAAGCAAATTATAATTTAATCCACTGATGCCATAGACCTCACTATACTACATACTCATATTATACATGCATGGACATAATGCATTCTCATTATATACTTGCTTTATATACTTATTGATAAACATTCACTCGAGTGAAACAAAATTATTGATCCAAAGGGTATATATGATATGTACTGGTTTTGTAAAATGTGTACTAAACCAGTCTCAAGCCAAATGGTGATCCGAGTTCCCCTGATACCTACTTTCCTAAACCTTTGGCATCATTTTTTTTTTCCTGTCATAGTCAATCAGAAGTTTGAGCAACAAAAAAAAAAGCAATGTTTGCATGAAGGAAACCCACAGTCATCTTTCAATGGTTCACAAATTGGCATATTTTTTTTTTGTTCTTCAGTCTTTTTGACATCAGAATTTAACTACCCAGCAAATATTACTTTATCATCCTCACTTACTAGGTGTCAGGCACAGTTCTCTGACCTTAGAAGTATGGTGAGGATATAAATCTGATTTCAGTGGGTAAAAGATAAAGATGGTGGTATGGAAGTACAGAAGGTAAGAATAAATACATTTGTCTAAATACTTTGGTATTAAAAAAGCAAACAATTTGAGTCGCTGGAAAGGCAGGTTGCACAAAGAAAGTTTTCCTTTTTGCTTTTATTTTTACATTATATTTTAAAATTTAAATGTAAAAGTCCTTGCCAGTTTTAAAAATTATATGATTTATGATTCATTGCTTATTAGATTGTGAATATCTTTTTTATTGTTGTTCAAGTACAGTTGTCTCCATTTTCCTCCCACCCTCAACCCTACTCCCCTTTGGCTTCGTCCATGTGTCCTTTATACATGTTCCTTGATGACACTTCCCCTTTTCCCCTCAATATTCCCCCTTCCTTCTCCCCTCTGGTTACTGTCAGTTTGTTATTTATTTCCATGTCTCTTGTTATATTTTGCTTGTTTGTTTTTTTGTTAATTAGGTTCCACTTATAGGTGAGATCATATGGTATTTGTCTCTCACTCCCTGGGTTATTTCATTTAATATAATGCTGTCCAGTTCCATCCATGCTGCTGCAAAGGGTAGGAACTCCTTCTTTCTTTCTGCTGTGTAGTATTTCATTGTGTAAGTATACCATATTTTTTTGATCCTTTCATTTACTGATGGGCACTTAGGTTGCTTCCAGCACTTGGCTATTGTAAATTGTGCTGCTATGAACATTGGGGTGCATAGGTTCTTTTGAATTGGTATTTCAGGGTTCTTAGGGTACAATCCAAGCAATGAAAATGCCGGGTCAAAAGGCAGTTTCATTTTTAGTTTTCTGAGGAAATTCCATACTGTTTTCCACAGTGGCTTCACCAGTCTGCATTCCACCAACAGTGCACTAGGGTTCCCTTTCCTCCACAACCTCACCAGCACTTGTTGTTTGTTGATTTGTTTATGGTGGCCATTCTGATCAGTGTGAAGAAGTATCTCGTTGTGGTTTTAATTTGCATTTCTCTGATGGCTAGTGATGCTGGATATTCTTTCAAAAACTCATATAAAAACAGGCAAAAAACCTGAATAGACGCTTCTCCAAAGAGGATATAGAGAGGGCCCTTTTTGCTTTTGTTTTTAGAGATAGATACTGACATTTCTTGGCGGCTTACTGTTATATATGTCAGGCATTCCTGACATAAGGAATGTTGCAAGTGTGTTGTAAGTGTTAAATAATCTTATTACGAAGGTAGACAAAATTATTGTCTTTATTTAAAGACTAGGGAACTTAAAGGAGAGGAAATAATTTCACAGTCATGAAGCAGCCAAGCTAGGAATATAACCCAATCTGTTCTATGTGGTTCTAATGCTCATCACTGCAATGTGATACTGTCTTTAATATACATATTTTAAATACATGTATAATGTATATAATTTTTGAAATCATTGTACAGTACAGAGAAAAATAGATATTTAGGAAAGGTAAGTGATAGCTAAGATGAAAGTCTGCACATAGCAGGGGGGTGGAGTCAGGGTCATGGGGGAGGGATTGACCTCAGATAGGAACAGGGCAGGTCGTGCTCCACAGAGACGACAGTGTGCACAAGTCCAGGAGTTCGCCAGATGTGGTGATGGAGAAATAAAAGTGTTTCCCCTCGTTGTTTCTGTGGTCAAAAAAGAAAGAATTAAAGTTATCCACTGATATAAAAGCAAGTGTTTGCAATTTAAAGAGGAAACAAAGAGTCTGAAAGAATCATTTAAGAGAGAGAAAAAGTAAGAATAACACGATTTCTGGGCTTTAAAGGAAAACTACCTTAGAGTAGTTGCATATAAATTAAAAGAGAACAATCAGTGCAGTTGTGTAATTTTCTCTACTTCTGAGTGCAGGTACATTGTAGGAGAAAGTTGAATACAACGTTGGTTTGGGTTTTTCCAAAAAGTGTCCTGGAGAAAAGTATGTGTAAGGGAGTTGAGGATGGGAACTAGGGAGTGATATAAGTGCTTGACCATTGACTAAACTTGGGTAAAGAGGAGTAGTGACATGAGGTGATTGGTGTGCAATGAAAGAGTGATGGAATGTTAGATAGACTGGCCATTCCAATGAGCTCAAAAAGTTGTTGGTATGGAATACAAGAGTTAGAGATATGGAATGATAAAAATATGTGGCCAGAGAGCAGTGGCTGGGACTGCAAATATTGTTATAGTTAATGTCAAGCTTCAGGCTATGACTGCAAAACTGCGTGGCTGAGATGGATTTAGGAAAAAATATTATTGAACGGGAGGTCAAGAAACTAAGCAGCCTAGATGTTAGATTAATTTTATATGTGTAATTTGATATTTCAGAGAATTATAACAGAAGTCATTTGGGAAAGAAAGACCATGAATTAGTTGATAAAATGTTCAAGAAGTAAGGGGGAGTAACTGGGAATTTGAAAAATGCCTACACAAAGAGGGATAGCAGCTGGTGAAGCCCGATGGCATGTGCTTCAAAGCAGCTGGGTTGATAGAGGAACAAAGATAGATATTCTGGAATCAACAGTGGGAAGTAGGGAGGGTACTACTTCCAGGTGATCTCATCGGTGGGATGCTGGAAGAAAACCATTCTCTGCCTGAGAGATTTTCACGGAATGTAGTGACCTCAGAAAAACAAAATTGAATTAGAGTGAGAAAGTGAAGTGAATGCTTGGGAAGATGTTGTGTGAATGGCACTTTTTCTGATGGGTAGAAACTTAATGGAAGTGTTTGCAACACTTGAGAGCAGTGAGATAATGGTCAGATTAGTGAGGGAATATAGAGAGACTCTAGGTATAAGTGTTCAGATGATGATGATGGATGACCTTTGAGGATTGAGTTTTTTGGTGGTCAGGGATAGATATAGACATAATGGGATTAATCCTAATGCCTTCTCATGGGAAGATGGATAATCAATATTGATCATAACCTGGTGCATAGGCCTTGTCCTCTAGGCAATTTTAGAGCAGTTGATGGAAAACGACATGATAGAATAACCCTCACCTGATCCGTCTTTCTCTAGATTATAACTCTGATTGTTGAGTGCTTGCACCTTGCAGAATCCTTGCCTTACAGTCAACTCCTGTTCTTCAGGGTTTATTAATTTAAGTGTATAAGAGTTGTTAAGATGGATAAAAGTGATATCTTTGATAAAGTACTTCACAAATCTAAAAACTGTGGCCACCAAGGCACTGGTATGAAAATAAAGTTTAGCCTGATGGGATTCATCACCATTTATTATGCATAATACCAGTCATAAAATCAGATCGGAAAAAGCAGAACCAGAAAAGATAAGATTTCTACCTCATGGGTTAAATATATTTTTCATCTATAATCATGTTTCTCTCAATTATCTCCTCTAAAGATCAGGTTTAATTTAAATGCAAGATACTTTGAAAACAAGACTATGTTTGGATATTTAGCTCATAGGAAGAGGACAGAATCAGTAAGCATGTGCTTCTTTTCTCTAGTTTATCTTTAGCAAGACTCGTGACTCCTACCCCCTCCCTTCTAGGATTGAGACAAATCGTCTTTCTGGAAATATAGTGCAAACTTTGATTGTAATACTTGTCACAAGGTAATCACATTTTTAATATATGCTTCTCTTTCCCCTGGACCATAAACTCCCCAAAGGCATGGAAGAGTGTTCTTCTTTATCTTTGATTCTATGATACTTAGCATAGCTTGGCAGCATGGTATATCAAGTATATGTTATAATTGAGGCTCTTAACTCATTTCCACTTAATCCACTTACCAGATTAATTAGTAGTCTCTAATCTCTCTGTAAAGTATGTTGAATAATGCCAACAATTTATTGAACTTGCTGTTCTACTCACACTTCCTGCTTCCTAAACTACTTAATGGTAGTTGATCCATTTATTTATTTGTGTTTAGACAGTGTTCCAGTGGGGGTACAGCAGTGAACAAAAATAGACAAAAATCCTTGCCTCAGAATAGTTATCAGTTTTTATAAATATTGCATAAACTAATGCCATATGATTGCAAAAAAGGAAGCTGTTTATATTAAAACATTAAAACTGTAAATAAATGAGGGAGGATATAAAAAAATAGAAGAATTCCACCTTGCTCTTGTGATGTGTGATTTAGGCAAGGAAAGTGACTCGGGACTCCCTTTAGAATACCTACACCGAAAGACATGGCCTTGGCCTTGCATCAAAACTTTGATGAATGAATATATTTGTATAAGCTTAAGTTAAAATAAACATTTAAGGTATGTGTATATATACAAGATCTGTCCAGAAGGTATTCACCCATTTAATATGAAAATAGAGATATTTATTGAAGAAGATACAAGATGTAGGAAACATTGTACATAGGACAATGATATCTCAGTCCCTTTCAAAGTAGGCACCTTGGGACCTCACACAGTTCTCTCAATCACCATCAGCTACCCTGCAGTAATTTTCTGAATCTCATTGAAGGCCTGAAATTTCTTCTTTTTCAAAGGTCATTTTGGTTTTGTAAAAAGGCAGAAGTCACAGGACACGAAATCTAGGCTGTAATGGGGCTGAGTCACCTGGGTGATTTGATGTTTCACAAAAATCTCTGGGTGAGATATGATGCATAAACAGGTGTGTTGGCATGATGAAGCTGCCAATTACCAGTTACCCATAGCTGCGGCCTTCTAAATCATCCAAATACTTGCTGCAGAGGAATGTTCAAGTTTAATACAAAATTTGATGCAGATTTGTTGCTCTACTCTCTGTCATTTTGAATGCAACAGCCACACAGTACACATGCTCATTCAATGGCATCTGCCACCCTCACTGACTGGTACAGTGAAGTCATCATTGTTCTTGCATGCACATTCCAGTCCTCTCTCCTTGGCTGCCAGGTTACGTTGATGTCACACAAACCGTTCTTGTTATATTAACAATGGTTAAACTTTTTCTGGACAGACTTCATATATGTGAAATTCATATGTGTATATGAAATTCTATAAGATATTCTACTTTAAGTAATTTTTCCAATGACTATCGATCTTGATTATATCATATTAGAGCATTTCAGCTTTGTTAATAATAGTTAATACTGACTTCACATCCACCATGAGCCATGTCCTAGGACTGGCATTTTATACGCATATTTCTATATTGTCTCATATCCTATTATTCACTCTATTTTTTTATGTGAAAAATTTGCATCAAGAAAAAATGTTGAGTAATTTTCTCAAAGTCATACAGGTATTACAGAGGAAGCCAGGTGAACTCTAAAGCCACTACTGTATAAGGTTATATCTCCAAGATAGAGGTCAAGCATTTTCTACCTGCGAACGGAAAGCTTTCCTGATCGTTTCCCAACTGAGTCTAGGTTAATTAATCATGTAATAGTTTAATGCCAATTTTATTGTAGACAAGCTTATGACCTCATCTCAGAGAGGGATAGCCCAAGATTGGGTAAAGAGCCAATATAGTATCCTATGAGGGTGGGGGCTTGGTTTCTAATTTCATATAATCCCTCCAAGGTCACAGAAGCTTGTGGACTAAAGGTAGTCTGAAAAAATAGTTGTCACAGCAGACATATCTGCCTTCATGTGGACCATACAGGTCTAGATAGCTGACCCTGGGAATAACAGACACAACGAGATGACAATGGGAATAGCAGATACTTCTCTTCACTCTCCTAAATAAGTAAGTCCCAGGGATCTCAGATGACCCCACAGTATTTGAGGAAGTCTCGAAGAATAACTAAGGTTTGACGTTTTGTTAATCTTGGCAAGGAGATGCTAAGATTGATTAAACATTAAACAGAAAAAAATTAAAGAAATATGGTGTCCTAATACCATAGAATAATTCCTACATGTAATGTAGTAAATGTGTGCAAACTTATATTTGAATATGTATGTGTGAAATTTTCTGTATGTTTTCAGCTGCAAGAAACAGAAACTGGATGTCAAATGACAAGATAAAAGAGGACTTGTTTTCAAAGTGGAGGCAGTTGAGAGGATTAAAAGGACATATGTGTGGGAAAATCAGCAGTTTTTAGAACCTGCATCTGGAATGCTATCGCTGCTGCTTTGTCACTCTTCCCTCATCTCTTCTCCTCTGCAGGTCCGTGTCTTTCTCTTAGTCTTCTTTGCAACAAGACACATGACCAGCAGCAGCCTCAGGAATCTCCCCTTCCAAGTTCCAGACAAAATGTGAAAAGAACTTGACCTTCTGCTCCAACATAGAAAGTCCTAGGTGAGGACTCCAATTGGCTCCCTAGCTGCCACTTGAAATGACTTTCGTGGCAGGGTACACGGGACTGGGACTGGCTCAGAAGAGGCATACTGGGCGCAAGCAGTGTAGAGGCTGAGAGGATGAGACTGCGTCACGAACAGATTAGCTTTAAAAAAGATGCAACTTGAACTGGGACATAAAGGGTGAGAAGCATTCAAATAGAAGATGTGAGTGAGAAGGGAACATGCTGGGAGCAAAATCATGAAAGTACACAGGCATCGGATACGAGAGAGGTACAGTCATTTACTAAGCATCTGGAATCTGCTGGATAATGACTGGAAATTCATGTATATTTCTCAGGTACTTTTGGGTGATTTTGGCTACATTAACAGAAATCCCAACTAAAATTCGGTTACATAGTAAATGACTTGGTTCAAATAAAAAGTACAAAGTTTGGACAGGGGTCAGGATTGTTTCATCCAGTATCTTAAAAATCTGTCACCATGTCAAAAGTATAGTTAGTGTCTTTCACTTAATCATACTGTGTCCTTGCACTGACATGAAATGTCTACTCAACTTTCACTTTGGCTTTTGTGTTCAGCCCATGTGCTAACTGTGCACTGACTATTTTAAATAGAATAAAATAAAACATTCAGTTCTTCAATCACATAAACTACATTTCAAGTTCTTGACAGCCACATCTGGTTTGTGGCTGCACATTATAGAGTGCACAGAATTACTTCCATCATCACAGAAAGTTCAGTTGGACATTGCTGCTATCCCTCCTTAAAATACTTTTGGGGACTGTGTGCCTTTTTTTGTGCAATTTTATCTCTCAATGCTTAAAGGATTTTTTTTGTTTATCTCTTAATTTTATTCTTAACTGTACATTGCATGTGGATTGTTCTTTTCAATATCTCATATACATATATAATTTGTACAAGATAGTTCATTTCAAGGTCAAGGAAATGTCTCTGTATTGAATGATGATTAATCACTTGTTGCTTTGAATGTGAAATATATTAAAAAAATTTTAATTGACATAAAATGCCCAATATGAGTTGCAGAAAGGAAACATTTTTTAATTGAATTCTTATTTTAGAGTAGTTTTAGATTTACAGAAAAATTGCTATGATAGTACAGAGTATTTCGATATACTCCACATCCAGTTTTTCCTATTGCTAATATCTTAGTATGGTAGATTTGTCACAATCAATTAGATGATATTGATATATAATCACCAGCTAACATCCATGTTTATTTTGTTTTTTTACATACTTTTTTTTGCTCCAGGATCCCATATATAATACCACACTACATTAAGAAGCCATGCTGACTTGACTCTGAGAGTTTCTTAGACTTTCTTGTTTTTGATGACTTTCATCATTTTGGAGAATACTAGTCAGGTATCTTATTGAATGTCTTTAATTGAACTTTCTGATGTTTTTCCTATTTAGAATTAAACATTTTCAAATGACCGCTTAAAGGCTTATATTCAATATTTTTCAAAATAAAATTAAAGTGAATAAATAAAACAGATATGTAATGACTAAGACCACAACTAAAGCATTAAAATCATTTTAGATATATAGAATGCAGTATCACATAACTGTACAGTTAGATAGTACTAATTGAAATCCTTAAAGGCTTGGGATAAAGAGTTTCCAGGAGTTTATACAGGGGACATTGTAAACATGAGGCGGAGCCAAAAGGTTCCCAGATCTTCCATTTTAACAAACTTTAATTTACAGTAGCCATTTTCACGTTATTCTGAGCAGAAGTTTCCAGGAAAGTGAATGAGATTATGCCAATATCTATAATAAAATCTACTAGTATTCTTCTAATATTAATTCAAAATTTTCTAAGAGAAAAATGCATATTAGTTTCTACTAATCAAATAAATCCAATAGTAGCTATATTAAAGTGTCCCTAATAGAGTTTCCTAAGAAGGATGCAGACACTCGTTTAACGTGTGCACTCCTTGTAGGCTGCCGTGGCAGTCCCACTCTCACTGCAGAGCAGTGTGGTGACGTGTTTCTGTCTGTACCTCAGAGGTACAAATACAAGTGCTTTTAGATAAGTCAATAACATGAGGTGCTTCCTAATTTTTTGGATTCATCACATTTTTGTCTTTACTACTGGGTGTAAAAATACATTTTTCAAAGTCCAAAATATCTGTAAACAAGTATGAATATACTTTTAAGTCTCATATATTTGTTATAAAATGTTTCCAGAAATAATATCCAAATGATTAGACTGACTAGAAGAGCATACGGTCCTCCAGAGAAGTGAGAAATACAAGAACCAAGTGGGTCAGGCAAAGGAAGGTAGAGCTATTACATACAAGAGTTGAAAAACATTTTGGTTTTATATAGTTTTTATTTTGCCACTTCCTGTTATTGTTTATTTCATCATTCTTCAAGTCAGCCTATTCTCAGAACTCAGACTTCTTTTCTCTTACACTTCTAAAGGAGGAGAGCTGGTATTACTTTGGTGCCTCATATACGCAATTTGCTGTGTTAGGCAGTTATAAGCTTTGCCCCATTTTAATTGCATCTACAAACTCTTGGGTAGTTTTATCACTTCCACTTTGTGATGAAGAACCAATGTTTTAAGAAATTACATAATTTGTCCAATTGTCAGACAGCTGGTAAGTGAAGAAGCTCATACCCTTGTCTGTGTAATCTTAAATAAAACTCATGTTCTATCTACTGGTAAAACATTTCCAAAATGATTGGATTGACTCAGGCTATATTCCTAAAGTATACCCTCACTGAATATATAAATAGTTTCATCTCTGATAGTTATTCTCTTTTCCAAGATCAGGGAAGAGAGAAGTTAAATTTAGGGTTGGTTTATCCAGTAGCTCAAAAATCTACTCAGTGTTCCACAAACACGGTGTTTCAATGGTTTATATTTAGTATGCCTCACAGCTGAGACAACAGTTCAGCCAGGGCTCCTCAAGGAATGAAACAGAAGGTTTCAAGGTCATAGCAAACATTTTCATTGTCATGAGAGGATAGGCTTTTCTAACAGGGAGAACTTCCAATTCATTGAGGCACATCTTAACAGGCCTTTAGGAAATGTTCTGGTACAGATATTTATCTCCAGAACATGAATCGAACCTAAATCAGGGAGTGTGTGAATGAATAACCTTAAGGAGTCAAGCACACAAGTTGTTTTGGGCTGATCGTGTTGAATCCTGGTTAAATGCTTTGCCACAGTTATTTTATTCTCTTCAATTGTTTTCAAACTGAGTTCTTACATTTGTCCTTGGTGCAAATGATAGCCTCAACAGGGAAAATGATCATGATTAAAACATGGATTATTTTAATCCTGTTTGTACAATGTTTGATCATTGAAATATGGTTAAAATCAGGAGGTAGTAATGTAAGAATATAATTACCTCCATAATTTCAAAAGCCAGTGGAGAAATGATTGCTGAGAGATATTTAAGTGGTGTGCACGTGTGTATCTCTGTGTGTGCCCTGCAGAGCCCTGCAGAGGGGATCTGCATCTATATAATTATGGCACCCCTTGAGGGGTAGATGGTGATTTCGATGACACATGTATAAATTAGGGTTTAAGAACATGAAAGATCTAGTTAGTAAAACTCTTATTTTGGTTCTAAATTTCAATATATAATTTTCATATAGCCCTTCTCACTAAGGAGTAAGAAAATTTGTTCAAAATTTAATTTGTTCTCTATTTTCAAATTGTGTCTTTTACATGGTACTGAATTGGCAGTTTACTTGCTGTGGAAAAAATAAGAAAAAGAAAACAGAGGGCATGTCTACCTATATTATTACGGTTGATTATTAACTACATCAAGTATTATCTGGATATTTACAGGAACAAGGATAATGATTATGGGGGAAAGTTCATGGTTATTTAAGCTTTTTGTTTTAGCACATTTTAAGAAATTGACCTGACTGTAACTTTTCTTTGGAATGTAGGTTTTAAAACTTGGATTGAAATTTAATCTATCTGGCAATAGAATTTGAAAGAATCCAAACTCAATTCAGACTAAAATGTCAGAACAGTTTTTAAATATGGTATACTTTATAAAACCTAAGGATATAAAGAAATAAACCATTCATTGCTTAACAGTTTTTCAACAAAGAGCACAATGTGTGAAGAAAGGAAATCAACATGTTTGTCTCTTTTATGGTATATTTTATCTGTGAAAGATATAAAATTTGTATTGCATAATGGTTCATAGTCTTCTTTATGATTCTGAAGAAAAACCTCCCAGATCTTCATTAAACACTTTTACTTTATTTTATGCAAAATTCTCTGTTACATGTATTTTGTCTTTAGTGCAAGTTGTAATTAAATTGATCTTAAATACATAGAATCTACAAAATAGTATTTGCTAAAATTGCAATGGTATTCTTTCCCTCCCTGCTATCTTCGCCACCACCTCGCTAACTCATAAAATCAAAACAACAGGCTAACAGAGTGCCAAAATATGGAACCTGATTTTCAATCTAAAGTGCTGGCTCTTGAAAATAGCTGCTCATTGAAATTGTCTATAACATTTAAAAATGGTCATGTTTGGTCCTGTTCTACCTGATTTGATTCATATGGAATGTGGTTTGGGATTTTTTCATGAGAAGTTTTAAAAGCTCCATCAATAATTCTACTGTGCGACAAAGTGAGAACCACTAGTTTAGAGTAGTAGTTCTCAATCTTGCTTGCACATTGGAAACACCTAGAAATTCTTTAAAATATTGATGCCAAGTTCTCACACTTTAACTTGAAGTCAGACGTGAGAAGTATCACCCCACTCTGAAGTATTGCTAGTAAATCGCCAAGGCTAAGCACTACCCATAGCGTTTCACTCTTTGTTAGATCAGAAGATCGAGGCAATTTTCAAATTTATAGACTCTCTATGTTAATTTTTCAATACATAATATGGAAATATTGAGTTTTAAAATAGATGTATTTGAATGTAGTTTTATAAATTAAGGCAAAGAATAATTGATAGTAACATATGAAGATCTCCCAGGAGAAAAATCTTGTCCTCATTGTGAAAGTGTAAGATTCCAGGGCAAAGTTATAACTATTTGAAGAAAGAAAATTATAAAAATATAATCCAAAGGAGTTATTTTTAATGCAAGTACAATTGAGTTCATCCTTGGAAGAAATTTCTTACTTGTAAGAAAGAACGAGATGGGGAAGAGACATTTTTTGTCAGATTCACCACTTTTAACAGGAGCGTGCTCAATTCTCAAATAATATTTTCAGATGTATAAAAGTCACCTACAAATGTTTATTCTACTTAGAATTTTCTTAGGAACACAAGTTCTTGACAGCAAATGTAAACTGTCAATTGCTTAAAAGTGGAAAAGGAATACCTGTTTAAAGACTATCTGGCATGCTTCTGAATGAAAGGTATGGTGCTGTTTTTTCTTTTAATGAAAGACTTGATAACACATTCAGAGAGAAGTCAGGTATAAACAGTTAAAGATTTTTCTACACGTGTGGAATGGTTTTATTTGATTCTGTTTCCGTAGCTTGCTAAAGTGTTGTGTAAACACAGGATGAGTTATTTCTTATAATTTAATTTATACATGTTAAAGCATCTACTGATGCATGATAAAATGGCAATAAAATGATATAATCAGTGTATAATGCATGGGGAAATTTAGAATTTCTTCATTTACTCTTCACTAAAAAGAAAAAAAAAGGACTCCTTAAAAGGACAGAGTTCTTGGCAAAAGAGATTCGAAGAGATTTAATGAGAAAGAAATGCTTTGCTGCTGGCTCTGAAGATGGAGGGAGGAGCCACAGGGCAAGGAATGTGGGTGCGGTCTAGTGGCCTCTAGAGGGCGGCCAGCAAGGAAACAGAGACCTCAGCGCCACAATAGCGAGGAATTGAACCCTGCCCAAACCATGTGTGTTTAGAAGAGGATCCCAACCTCCATGTGAGAATGGAGCCAAGGTGACTCTCTGAATTTAGTCTTGCAAGATTTTCGGCCTAAAACCCAGTGATGCCATATCCATATTTCTGACGTACAGAATCGTAAACTGATAAGAGGGTATTGTTTACATCACTAAATGTGTGTGATTTGTTACACAGCAACAGAGAACTAATATAAAGGAGACACATCATTCAAAGAAGAAAATCAATTTATAAATTAAAGTACTTTACAGAGTCATTTAGAATTACACTCAGCTGCAGTTTGTCATAAAAAATTAGTCACATTAAAAACAAAATAAAACAAGACAAAAATTTACTCAGGGTGCTGAACAATGTACCATATTTTGGGCTATTTCTATAAGTGAATTACCTTCAGTATAGAAGATTATCAAAGTTTTTAATAATCATTTTATGTGCATCTGCCATTTCTTTCCCCAAAACTCCTCTCCCTCCAAAAATATTTCCCACTATATCAGAACTTGGATGATCTTTTTTGCCCATGGACTTGAGGACTTGAATTACCATTATTGTAATTTTGATTGTTAAAAAGATTATTTTTCCCTTGCATAAAAAGATTTTTCCAGAAATCTTCCTCTCATTACACAGTTCTTTGAAAAGTAATACTCATTTAAAATTTTACTGTTTAATGATAAAAACTGAATCTTTAATTTTAAATGGGTGCACATTTTTCACCTTCCCAATGTTACCAAACTCATTTTCACTGCAAATATGAGCAAAACAAGATCAAAAAGAGAAAAGCACAGAATTTGACCTCTAGAGAAAGGTTATCTTTACTAATCTGTGCTTACATTTTTTTTACTATTTATACATGTTAATATTTATTATCATTATATGAACATTATATATGGGATACTCACCATAACAATTTATATAGATTTAATAGCAATATCAAGTATTTCTGTCTTACAAGTGAAGCCACTTACTGAAAATTTATAAAATTTCTATTAAATAATAGCCTCTAATATATATTATAATATTTATATTATAGTTATTAATGTTAAACTATTTACTGACACACACTTTTCCTGAGTATCTCTAATTTCTTTTTTATTATCATACCATTCTAAGATAGCAGGAGATGTAAAAAAAAGCTAAGGTTTTGTTACCCTTCATAAAAAAACCTTTTTTCCCATTTTTATGTTATTCTTTTGTTATTCTATAGTTTTTATTCTGTGCCAAATACTTTCTTCCATTTGGTCATTACCAGAAAATGAAATTTCTAAAAAGTGTAGTATGCGCTTTAGTTTCATGCCAAATGAGTTTTATTCTCTGAGAATATCAGGCAGACATATTCATGTGTGGAAAATAATATCATTATTAGAGTTTATTATCTAAAGGGGATATATTAGGGAAGAGATTTGGAATTAAGTAATAAAAATATTTTTTAGAAAAACTTGAAGGGTGATATCTTAAATATGTGATTAAGTATCAAATTTATTATTTCTCTTTTGAAAAGAATGTGCTTTTAGTTTGTTATTTTGGTCATATAATTCATTTTATCAATGAGCTGTCGCTATATTTAAACATCTGGAACCCATCACACTGAACAGTTGCCAACATTCATAACCAATCAGTGAGCGTTTACTGTAAAGGGTAAACATTAAGAATATGATCCTGGTTTTGTTAGAGTAATTATGTGATGGAAAATCTCTCGTCTCAGATCCTCATATCTTGCTGCCTGAAGAATTGTTATTGCCACCCTCTCGAAACTTTAAACATCATCAATCATTTTATTCAAAAACTCCATTTGTGTAGGTTTTTAAAAATTCTAAGTGATTGTCTCAATGATGCCCTCCCATCTTGCAAAATAAGAATATTATGGTAAGAATATTATAACTTTAACCAGAAGTCTTCAGTTAGAGACTCTGTGTAATTAACTTCTGAAATGTTGGCCTCAGTACTTCAAGAAACCACTTAAAAGAATAAAGTCTTTTAACTGTTCTCAACGGAATTCCATTCTACTTTTATCTCTGGAGAGGATTTCCCTGTAATTCCAGCACTTCAGCCAGATTGTTTGCACACGGCTGAGCAGAAATAACATATATTTTTACATCAGCATATTTAATATCACAGGTTCTTCAATGTACTGACACAATGTTGGCAGTATTAACAATACAGACATCGTTGGCTTTCCAAAAGATTCATAATTGAAAACTCAGACTGCTGAAAAATGTCACCTTGTATGTACTATGCTAAGGGAGTAACGCTTTGCCTAAGTGTCTGAAAGGGCAAATAAAAACTCAATTATGGTCTATGTTAAATCCATAGGCACTAAGTTTCATTAGCCTTAGCACGCTGTTTGGAATTTTCATCTCTGAAGAATAATTTCTCTTAAATTTACAGGAACAATTCAATCTCTGTCCCACCTGCTGTTTATGTTCTTGTCAAGTCAGAAAACTACAAA
Organism: Micronycteris hirsuta; assembly: GCA_004026765.1. Taxonomy (NCBI): domain Eukaryota; kingdom Metazoa; phylum Chordata; class Mammalia; order Chiroptera; family Phyllostomidae; genus Micronycteris; species Micronycteris hirsuta. The sequence continues at coordinate 29,729 of PVJI01002538.1, read as the reverse complement.
GATTTCCATAGCAGGTTTGAAAATAGTGTGTTTCAATATATTCAGGAACCAAGTATAAAATTTTTGTGAGTTGAGGAAGAAAAGTATCATTTTATAGATGTCTCTGTTTACTAGAAGTAGAATTGTTGGCAAAATTTAATTATTTTGCCAAGTCAAGTTACAGATGATGTTTAAAATTTAATTTAATTTTACATTTAATTAATATGGTAAATTTAAAAAATATTGTAAAGGTGCAAATTGCTTTCAAGTAAAAAATTTCCAGTCCTACTTCCTTTATTTTCAGTCTTTCTCTTTCTACATTCTCCTTCTTTTTCCCTTTTTTCACCTACGCTCCACACTCTTGAGGAGGGGTGTGGAATGGGAGTGGGGTGGGAAGAGGATCGAACACAAATCTTTGAAATGCAGAAATATAGACTGAAACACAAAAGATTCATGTAAGCTCTTCTCACATAAAATGTGTAGGTGCTCCAATTTTGCAAGCTTTCAAGCCTAACCCTGAGTCATTCCTTTTTGGTTCTACCAGGCAGTCGTGGTCTTGAACATGAAGTCAGTCTGCACTGCGATGGGACTGAGTCCGCTCATAGTTTGCATCTATAACGCATGTCGAGCAGATGGTTGAAATTGTCTGTGTGCTGTTAATTTCACTTTAGAATATACCGATGTTGACGTGAAGGTCATATCTCCATATCTTTTTCCCACCAAGGCTTTTAAAAAATGTATTTATGTCAAGGAATAATGCAGCTTAGGTACTGTGAATCATTTCATGGCACTGAATACCTAAGGGAGTTTCTGCAAATGAACCATCAAAATCTATTAGTAGAATGTATACTTTTTCTGTATTGTACATACATATGAATTCAGTAAACGATTTTGTGTACAACTGACAAATAATGTGAACAAAAATTCTGGAATCAAGCTGCCTAAGTTTGAAAGCCAGCTTTTTGTTTGGTGGACTACAAAATATTGGCGCTTTTTTCCCCTCATCTGTAAAAAGACAGTAATGCTAATTCCTACCTCATGGGTTTGTTCATGAGTAATTCATCGATAGCAATGGTTCTCAGCCAGGGGCGGTTCCCCACTCTCCTACTCGGGTAACACTGAGTATGTCTAGGAAACTTACAATTCCATAAGTGGGGGCAGGGCGACAAGCAACACTAGTGGGTCGAGCCCAAGGATACTGCACACCCTACAGTCACAGTACAGCTGCTCACAGCAAAGGGTCAGCCCGCCCAACCTGCCGACAGAACTAAGGTGAAGAAACGTTGATCTGAGTCACTAGAAACAATGCCTGATGCAGAATGAACACTAAAAATAATGCTAACTTCTGACTTGAAAAATATTAAAGTTTATTTACTCCTCCTTATTGTATACAACTTCTTCCTTCATTTTTTCCCTTGTTTCTTATCCTTCATCTTTCCCTTTGGGAGTTAAATCTGACAGAGCCTGCAATTTCTTTTCTTTTTTAAAAGATTTATTTATGTATCTATTTTTAGACAGAGGGGAAGGGAGGGAGAAAGAGGGAGAGAAACATGTGTGGTTGTTGTCGCGCACCCCTCCCGAGGACCTGGCCCACAACCCAGGCATGTGCCCTGCCTGGGAATCAAACCAGTGACCCTCTGGTTTGCAGGCCAGTGCTCAACCCGCTGAGCCACACCAGCCGTAGCCAGAGCCTGCAATTTCTTAAGCACCTGATTCAGAGTGAAATTCAAATAAAGTTTTTAATTTGGCCCTTAAATGCATTTACAAGATAGTTGTGCTGGATTTAAGCCTAATACTGAGGATTCTGTCCTGATCCCTCGTATTATACATGATTCACAACAATGAAAAAGAGAAGCTACATATGTTAGAAAGATTTAATTTTCATTCTCTGTATTGATATACTAGTTCTGAAATGAAAAAACTTGTAGAAATGAGGATAGAGGGAAACAATACCTACATACATTAAATTTACCTAAGTTACATGAAAAAAAATGGCTGAAAACATATACATCCTTCCTAACTGATACTTCACATTTGACATGAGATATTAAATCAGGCCTCTTGCCTGCAAGCCATAGAAACTGATTCCAGTCTGAGCAGAAAGAAACATATTGAAGGCTATCCGTTGACTTGTGCTATTGATGTGGATGCCAAATAAAGGCAGAAGCAAGGAAGGAGAGGCAGCAGGGAGACTGTATTTCATGCAGCGTTTATTGACTCTGCACCATAAACAATGATGTAATTATGCATTGATTCTTTCTCTTCTCTTCCCTTTTTCTACTACTTTGGTTGATTTATGAGATTTACCTTTGATTCTATGAGTTTATCATTTAATTAAGAAGGAAATGATCTCTTTGAGTTCTCAGCCTTAAAATGAGAAAATTTGTATAATTTATACTATATTTTTCTCAGTCCCTTTTTTTACTGAATACTATTTTTCATATCATTTTAGCTTTGTCAGGCTTATAATATTGATATTCTTTTCTGTAAGCATAATTACTTAATTTATTTGTGTTTAATACTGTGCATGATCCATTTACTATTGTTTCTTAATGCACATCCTGACTGAGCAAAATTAATTCTCAAGTACTTTCTGTAGGAAAGCATCTTGTTCCCTGAGTTCCTGTATGTTCACAGAGCTCTCCATGGCTTTTATAGGTGCACGTACTTTGGCTTTGTGTACATTTTCCCCCGTAAGTTACCTGAGGCATTGCTCCACTGTTTCTAGTCTTGAGTATTGAAGAAACATGAGGTCAACCTGACTTTTTTCCTCTTGTATTGGCTTGCCTACAAGCAACTGTCCTCATGAATTCTCTGTTTATTTATTTTGGATCAATAGGTAGACCTATTCTTTTTTGATTCATTTTAATTCTCTCAGTTTCATTCTAACTCTTTTTTTCTGTTACGTTATTTCAGCTATTTTTCTTCTGGGAAACAAATATTGTGTATTTGGATCCTCTTTGTTTCATCCCTTTTCCTGTGTTCTTGATCATTTTTAATTTTCATCTCTTTTTTATTCTGTGTCACTTTTGGTTGGGCTCATTTTTATGTACTTTATTCTGGCTAATGTGAGGATTTTTCTCTGGTGATGCATGTTTACAGAAATTACACATAAGTAAGGGTCAGGACCATATTGCAAGGCCAGCAGATGTTTTCCTGCTACCCAGGAGTCGCTTATGCAAATGCGTTCCCTTGGCCATTGCCACCTTGAAAACCCCTTAGCCCAGTCAGCTGAGATTGACAGCTGTGGGGTGCTCAGAATGCAGTCTCTCCGATCGCCACCAGATTTACCGACAGACTGCTTCCTGTAAATATGGCTCGAATGTGTGTTTTATTGTTGAGTCTCAAAAGTTTGGTTTCTCCTTGAAGTTAACTCAAGTACAGGGACTTTTCTAAGTACTAGATTTATAACCCTGATATGCCTATCCATTCTTTAGACAGCATATGCTTAAGGGGGTTTTAAAAATGGTATCTGCCCCTGTAGGCACCCCTTTTTGGTATCTTGCCATAGTGCTGTTGCCGATCTTCACTAATTTAAGTTCATTCTACTTTGCCAGTTAGTGTTTTAGATATCTCCTTGTTTTGTTGGTTTTTTGCATATTTTCCTTATTTTTTGTTGTTTTTGAATGGTTTTCTCACAATGTCTTTATTTAAACTTATTTTTGAAACAAAGTTTTATTGAATGTAGAATGTTTTGTCCTTACATTCTTTTAGCATTAAGCTGTATGTTCCCTTCTCTGCTGAATTCCATTGTTTCTGTTGAGAAGTCAGTTCTTTCTTTCTTTCCTTTTTTTTTTTGTATGTTGTTTGTTTGTTTGGTTTTTGCTTCTTTGAAGATAATGTGTGTTTTCTTACAGTGATTGTTTATACTTCAATTACAGTTGATGCACACTATTATATTAGTTTCAGGTGTACAACCCAGTGATTAGACATATAACTTAGAAAGTGATCACCCTGATAAATCTAGTACCCGTCTGATACCATACATAGTTGTTACAATATTATTAGGTATATTCTGACTGTTTTTGAAATTTTTACTTTGTCTTTGGCTCCTAGCACTGATCATATAATATACTAGGAGTGATTTGCTCTATGTGTATCATGATTGCAGTTGGTAATTATTGCGGAATCTTGTATTATGTCTTTTGTAAGTTGGGAAAACTCTTAGCATTGATTTTATAAATACTGTTCTATGCTCTTTACTTTCTTCTTCTGGAAATCCAGTTACACATATATGCTTCTTTGCCCCCTTGGCCAATTATGCTCTTTCGGTGTGTGTGTTTTGTAGACTTCTTTAACCATATGGCAGACTGCACATTTTCTTCTTAGCTATATAATCTTGTTTCTTGTTAGCTAAAATCTCTTCTCAGCTTTTACCTAAGAATTTATGAAAACAATTTTATATGAAAAAACAGACTTTGTTTTAACGACAATTTATGTTAAAAAACCTTAGTTGTTGAATGTGTACACTAATAAAAATAATTATCAGACAACACAATTCAGTAAATAGGTGAAGAAACTCTCCCAAATATACAGTAAATATTAAAATTTTAATTATTTCATGAATATATCTTTTAAAGGATGCTGAAATCAGAGTGTAAATTATGACTATACATTGCAATTGCTAGCTTTGTATCCCTTTTAAAAACATTTTCTTAGAGTACAATACACATGTATTAAAGTATATGTCATCAGTATACATCTTGATAAATAAATACAAAAGTATATATCTGTGTAATTACCTCTAAGATCAAGATACATAACATTTCCAGCATTAGAAAGGAGTCTCACTTTCCCTCTTCCCCATCAATGTCTCCTAACAATAATTATTATTTTGATATTTATTACCATGAATAGTTTTGCCTTTACTTAATTTTTATACAAATAAATATAGGTGATATGTACTCTTTTGTATGAATACTTTTACAAAACATTATATGTTTGTTTCAGCCATGTTATTGAATACATTTTGTTTCTTGTAGCTGTTTACTATCCTATTACATGAATATACTGACATTTATTTATCCATTTTGCTATTAGACATTTGGGTTTTTTCCAGTTTTAGGTGATTACAAACTTTTGAGACTTTGTTAAAGTGAGAATTATTAAGCAGGCGCCTTCTGGTTTAAAACTAGTTTTAGAGATTTTTTGGCCTTGAAGTACCACCTTTTTTCCTTGCTTATGGCCTCAATTGTTCCCTTTAATTTACGCAAGGTAAATAGTTCTTTTGAAAAGCTTTTTAAAAACATTTTATTAGCATATTTAGATGCTCTATTGGGAGAATTTTCTCCACGCATCTAATTCATCGTATTGTCTGGTGGTTAATTTATTAGGAAAAGCATTGACTAACAAAGACTTTTAAATATAAATTGTCCTGAGACTCTCTGTTTTTTTCATTTAAAATTGTTTTGATAAATACTTTCATTAGCAAATATTAGCCTTAGGTTTTGAAAAGTAGTCAAAACTTAGATGAAATATCAAAATAATAGAAGCAACAGACCCTACTTCAAGAAAAGAAAAATAATAGCTGTATCTTAATATTCTTTTATTTCTATGGACAGTAACTTTGCCACAGCATGGTGTTAAACATATTTCAGAATCTAGAACTCAAATTTCAGAATTATCTCTAAAATAACACTTTATTTAATTCAGCTGATAATTTGGCTTAAAGATGTCAATATAATTTTAGCATTTACATGAGAAATCATTTCCTTTATTAGCAAACTAGGCTTAAAACTTAACTTTAGTGAAATGCAAAATTTTGCTTACTGCTAACAAATAGGAAAATCCAATATTTCTTTTTCAATGGAAAATATTGGATAGATTTTTCTTACAAATACATGTGAGGTCTGTCTGGGAAAAGCCAGCCACTGTTAATATAACAAGAATGGTTTGTGTGACATCAATGCAACCTGGCAGCCAAGGAGAGTGGACTGGAATGTGCATGTGTGAACAGTGACAACTTTACTGTACTAGTCGGTAGGGGCAATACACACCATTGAGTGAGCATGTGTACTGTGTGGCTGTCACATTCAAAATGACTGAGTGAGTAGAGCAACAAATCTGCATCAAATTTTGAATTAAACTTGAAGATTCCTCTATGGAAACTATTTGGATAATTCAGAAGGTCATAGCTATGGGAACTGGTAATTGCAGCTTCATTAGGACAGTGCACCCGTTCATGCACCACATCTCCTACAGAGTTTTTCGGTGAAACATCAAATCAACCAATTGATTCAGTGCCCCTACAACCCTGATTTGGCACCCTGCTACATCTGGCTTTTCCGAAAACTAAAATCACCTTTGAAAGCGAGGGGATTTCAAACCATCTATGAGATTCAGGAAAATACAATGGGGCAGCTAATGACAATTGGGAGAACTGTGTGAGGTCCCTAGGTGCCTACTTTGAAGGGGACTGAAGTGTCATTGTCCTACAGACAATGTTTCTTATATCTTGTATCTTCTTCAATAAACATCTCTACTTTTCATATTCAATGGCTGGATAACTTCTGGACAGACCTCATATGTTACACACAATGCAAGTACAAATGTAAATTTTTCAGGAAAAGAAAGGCCATACTTCTTCTTGTCTATTAATGTATCTTTGCATTCACAAAACAATGAAGACATAACATCTGCAAATAGTTTTCATGTAGAAAGCAAACTACAAGACATTGTTACTATGACTAAAGAAATCTATTGACAAACTTCTGGGTTTGTCATAAGACTCAAGAGAGAATGCGCGTGAAAATGCTACAAGGACTGACTGCAGGATACTCTTACTAAAAATACTATTAGCAGGAGTACTGTGTTCTTATTCCACTTTAAGAAAGAGATGTGCTCTTCAATATTATCTAACAGATAAAGTCAGTCAAAAATTGTTACAAATAAGGCTTAACCTAGTTTAGCCTAAGATTGGGTGTTACTTAGTAGTAAATAGTAATAGTTTCAAATAAAGAAATATTTGAATGAATACTTTTCAAGAAAACATAATGCTTTTTTTAAAAAAAGAAAATAAATTGTTACTTGAATATTTTTTCAAATCATTTTATATAAAATGTCAATTAGTACATAGAATTTTAATACACAAACAAAATTCATCTTACATTTGAATTATGCATACTGCCTAAACTTGATGATCAAGGTTAATGTCAAGAGCAATATGTCATGTTGGTAGCATGTGATCATGATATGATTTGCTAAGAATAGTAGCACATTATCTTTGTGGTCTTCCTCTCCAACTCACAACCCCAGTCTAATGATGAGAAAAACATCAGAAAAATCCCAATTGAAGAACATTCTACAAAATATCTGATCAGTCCTTCTCAAAACCATCAAAAACAAGGACTATCTGAGAAATGTAACTGTCTAAGAAGTTATGATAACTAAATGGAATTTGAGATTCTAGAATAGAAGAAAAACATTAGGAAAAAACTAAGGAAATCTTAATAAAGTATAGACTTTGTTAATGATAATATATTAACATTGGTTCATGAATTGTGACAATATGCCCTATGAATGTAAGGTATTAATAATGTAATGCATGATATTAATAATAGGAGAGATTGGCAGTGGCAGATATTGGAACTCTGTACTATCTTTCCAATTTTTCTCTAAACCTAAAGCTATTCAAAAATAAAAAGTTTTTAAAAGTTACTTATTTAGTAGTAGGATTTTTTTTAAAATACTGCAAAAATCCAGTTTGACCGATTAAATTTCTGTTCAGAAGAGAAGGTCGCTGCTTCCTAACTCTGTAGTCATTGAATAATTTAGATGGCACATGTCCAAACTTTGGTGAGTTTCAATAGCTCCTGAATATTTGATAAGTTTCAGTAACTCCTGACTATTTGAGGTAACTTGGAATAACATACCTAAATAAATTTAGCTACTGGAGGAGACTCCATGTGTATGCTGGAGTGTTTTTCCTTTCCTCAGACTCAGAGTTATATAGGTTTAGCCCCATCCACAGAGCTCCATATTAAGACACATCAAAATGAAGCAGAACACTTTGACCTGATTCTGTCATCCCAGTCTCAACTGCATCTTAGCTCCTGCATTCCTGGCGGAGAAACATACAGTTCCCCGGCAGTTCCAAGTCCCCACTAATCTCTTTCCAATGCTACAAAAGCGTTACCACTATCTAATCATGTACTTTAAGCCCTCTCTCTTCCCAAGTTCCAATCCTCAGCCTCAGCCGGGTAAGTTATTGTTCAAGCTTGATGTAATTCCAGACTATATCTTGCACATACTAGAAAACCTTAAAATATCTATATTTTATAGCCAGCCTCTGGACTAGTAAATTAAACATTCTGAATTGAAAGCAAGATAGTTTCAAATCATATTCTGAAAGACACTGCATTCAGATCCAAAAATATGAAATGTTTTTTGTTTTTTTTTTTTTACTTCTTGCATTAATTTGAAAGAGCACAATATTTCCATGGAGTTTCTTCTGTAAACTACAGAAAGCCTTTTGCTCTGAGAACCACTTTATGTTCTGTTGGCTCTCAATAGTTTTCTGGAAAATGTATTTTGTGTTGTAATTATGTTCAATAAAGGAAAAATTTATTAAAGCATTGGCACAGGGTTTTGCCACTTTGGCATAATGGATATTTTGAGCCAGATAATTCTTTGTTGTGGGAAACCCTCTTGTGCCGTACAGAATATTTAGCACAATCCCTGGCCTTTAGCCACAAGATGCTGGTAGCAACCACTTTCCAGTTATGACAACCAAGAGTGTCTCCAGACATTGTCAAGTCATACCCCAGATGAAAGCCACTTATCTAGTGTAACCATTAGAATTCAATTTTATTTAAACTGATGAAATATTTAATTAATTTGGCTGGGGGAAACAATATATTCCATTCTGAATATGAAGGTAGGGCACCTAACTCATCCCCTGTGCTAGGTGAACAGTCTTCCTGTGTCCTGCAAGTTGCAACACTGTTATGGAGCGGAGCTCAGGGCAACCGTCTGGTTGGAAGGAGGCCTACGGCATTTCAGTTGATGCTTCCTTTGCTTCGCCAGCACTAGTTTTTCCTTAGAGAGCTGTTTATCAGCAGAATCTATGGGAGTTGGAGGTTAGCCTTCGCCTTTGACAGTAAAGTGCAGCATCAACCACTTTATTTCCACTTCCCAAGAGCCATCCTTTGGCTCCATTCTGGTAACTGATGTTAATACTTTAGAACAGGAGCTGGCAACTTGTGGCCTCTCGGAACACAGCCACGCCCATGGCATGGCACGCGGTCTATTGATGCCTTCCTTCTCCAACAGCAGATTTCGGTAGTTGTGATGGAGTATGGCTTGGACTCACAAAGCCAAAAATATTTCTCCCTTTAAAAAACAAATTAAAACTCCAATTTTAAATCCTAAAATAAGCAAATTTTTCAAGTTGCCTAACCTCAACCCTCTGTCTCATACTTTGCATCAGTTAAATCAAAACAGCAACAGCCATGTTTGCAAAAGGGGCGGGATTGATTTCCACACAATCCTTGCCCTGGTGGGAATAAGCAGTTTTCCATTTCACATTCAAAGGCTCAGCAGATCCAATACCTTCTAACTTCTGTTGTCGGCTTTCCCCCTCCTCAGGCCTATGGTAACTTTCCTGTCATTTATAGGAATAGAATGGAAAATGGAGGCCACCTAGGAGCCTGTTTACTGCCACTGGATGTACAGATATTCATTTTCTTTCTAGTTAGCATTGGGTAACGAGAAACAGAGGGCCTTTGATGTAGGAAAGCGCAGATAAAACGTTCTTTCTTCTTCAGAATTAGTGGTCACTCTTCAACTTGTCTGAATTGTTTTGTTTTTGTTGTGGAAAAGAAGAAGAGATTCTACTGAAAGAGTTTATCTAGCAAGTCTAGATGATTTTTATTTTGCTAAAAAATTCAACAGAATAAATTTGAAGATCTCGTTGGCTTTATTAAGTGATTTATGAACTGGTCAGCCTCTCTTTCACATGTGGCAACGAAAGGAACACTCCAAGGCATAGTACAACATGGAAGATTTTTTTATAGGAAAAAGGGTGGACCAACAGAAAAGGAATAATTGTTTTCATACCAGGACATCATTTTTTTTGTAGTGGGGGGAGGGAAACTCAAGAAGAGGCAAATTGCCTCTTCTCTATGGGCATGGAGAGGACTAACTTGACATATTACCTCATTGGTGTTGAGCAGAAAATTCTGGACCAGTTGATTAATATAATGTTTCTCTGAGAATTTTAAACCATAGTTAGATTGGGTATCAACTCTAGCTTTGTAACATGGGTGTTAGCACAAGTGGTGCCATTTTCGGCCCGTTTTCTCTTTAACAGTTTCCTTTCTCCAATAATCATGGCTGGAATAGTTTTCCTATTATGACCAGTTAGTCCTGTGCTATTTTGCCTGAGGTTTATGCTAGGCAAACCAATGTGGGACTTTTGAAAATGGGTAAGGCTTGGAAAACAAAGCACATATACGCTATTTGATAACTTGAGGTCACGTGATATGTGGAGGAAGAGACTCGGGAAGGAAAAGGGAGATATGCAACCTACCTCAGTTCACTCCATAGATTATGTCATCAAGCTCTTTTCATTGTATTATTAAAATATCATTGTAAAGACATTGTGACAAAATTGTAATCTTCATTTTTCTTCATTTTCAGAAAATACTGAATTAAAGATATCTTTACACGCAATGCTCCTTTGTCCATGTAATGCATTTGTATTTTTCTGGTGAAAAATAATAATAAAATAATAATCTGCTCAGAGCAACATTCCAGTGCTGGAGCTTAGAGAACATTCACATGGCAAAACAGTATGTTTAAACTGCTGCCCCTTCATCAGCTGTCCCCTTCATCAGTTGGTTGTCCCTGCCCCACTTAGCATGCTAAGGGGAACAGCTGAAGCCAGAGGGGACCGCAGCAGTGCTAGTGAACTCAGAGAAGTCCTCACTCACACTGACAGGCCTTCATTCACAATTTGAACAGATCCCTGCTAAATATAAACTTAAATCTGCATTCCATTTTGTTACAGTATATTTGAATCTACATAAAACATAGAAACTTTACTTATTAATCAAAGGAATACTGAAGTACAATCAACATATTAATAGGTCTAGCTTTGCCATGAAAGAAAATGCCCATTAGGTGGTACTACTTCTGTGTATGACCCACTTGCAAACATGCACGCCTAAATGATAGTAGAATCCTTAGGATAATTTTAGAAAATGATTGAGAAGAAGGAAAAGAGAGATTATAAAACTGGGGGAGGTCCTGAAGAAAAGCAAATGATTGGTATACCCCAAGAAAGCTTATTAATAATAACCAGAATCAGACAGCCATGTGACATTTGCTTCACTCTCACCTCCTAAATGTTATGCAAGGGCACCTGATGGTAACCTCACCCAGAAACCAAGTTGCAAAGGAGTCTACCAATTGTAATTTTAGCTTTAGGTTCCATCTTCATGGTAAAAGATTGGACAATAGAAAAATAGATGGTACAGGTGTTGAGCTAAGTCAGCTCCTTCACTTCAAGGTATACATGTTTCCCCTTATTCTTGCAGGATATTTGGTAGGTCAGAACTAATGAACTAAACACACATATGTTTACTTGCATATACACATATATGCACACATTCCTCATGAACAAGCTCAACAATTCCTACAGAGAAATAATGTATGTAATGATAGCTACCTATTATGAATAGTTTTCTTATATGAATACATAGAGTTTTAATCCTCTCTTTATTGTTCCACAAGTTAAGAGATAGCAAGTCTGATTTCTAGTCCTGAACTTCAATAACAAGAGGTACTATATTACCTTATGGATAAATTAATACTACCACAAAAGGTCATCACTTTTTATTTTAAAACTGTGTTCTAGTTTTTTTTTAAGATTTTATTTATTTATTTTCAGAGAGAGGAGAAGGAAGGGGAGAAAGAGCAATTTATGGTTGCCTCTCACATGGCCCTCACTGGGGACCTGGCCCGCAACCCAGGCATGTGCCCCGACTGGGAATCGAACTGGGACCCTCTGGTTCCCAGCCCACGCTCAATCCACTGAGCTACACCAGCCGGGCAAAAACTGTGTTCTAGTTTTGATACTTAGGAATGGAACCGATTCTATGCTCATATGATTAGTGGGAGAAAAAACTGAGTTATACACAGACCCTGCAGAAGTCTTTAAAATAATGTAATTTTACCTTCCTTTTTTAGATGAGCTAAATGTATAGGGCAGGGTTTTCTTCAATAATGTCTATTTGTGACAGGGGTGGAGTGAGCAGTGCATGGACCACTTATTCTCAAAATCAAATAATCCCCTGGATTTAATAGAAGGGTGTTTTCTCTTCCAGTCACAGGTATGTGCACTTACTTATCAAGAATAAAATATAAAACTTAGTGAAACATTTTCAGTATAACTCGGGAGGATTTTCAGAGGATGAGCTACAGGAACATGCCACTTGAGAATCACTGACACAATATTTATATAAATAGGACAAAGAGCAACATTTATGAAAATTATCAGTGTTCATTGATTATGCTTCTGCAAGATGTATCACATCCAGAGGGAAACAAAACTTAATTAAAAGAGTATTGTAGGGAAAATGTTACTGATTTGATTTTTGCCAAACCTAGGCACACATACAGCTCATTGAATTTATCAATTGATGTCCACAGAAATTATATTTTTACCTCTAAGACAACTTTCATGGGTTCTTTAAACTTAGGCTTTAGGAAAACTAACAAAAAGCACATAAAATGATCAGACATCATATGTCATTTACGACAATTCCCTTGTACCCTGGGCAGAGATGGGATTGTTTCAGTAGAGTAGTTTTGGCTACACACAAGTCTCACTAGACTTTGAAAGTCGCGTCTTTCCCTTTTGCTTGGAAGATCAAATATATCATACTGTGTTTGGCTTCAAGAAAACCCAACAGTGCATTAAATAGGAGGTTTATTTGTCTCATGCAACAAGCCCATGGCTAGGAAGATGGGATGAGTAGTGTGGATCAATGTCATCAAGGATCCAGATTTCTTCTACATTTCTTTGAAACCAACCATAAAATGTGAATTTAATCCTCATAATTAAAAGATGATTGCTCTCCAAGCATTCATTTGGGAGGAAGGCAAAAGGAATAAAGGACCGTTCATTGAGTTTATCTCTCTTATAGAGCTTTCCTGAAAGCTCCACCCAGAGACTTCCACTCATTTTGTCTTGGGCCAGAATTGGCTCAATGCTATCTGCACCAGAAACCACCAAAGCAAGGCTTTTTTAGCTGGACACACTTCTGCTTATGTTGAATGGCTGGTAAGTAAGAAACGAGAAGTGTATAATGAGTAGGCATTGGGCAGTGGCAGCCATTGTTAGTGACTATCCTACACAAGATTCACCATCTTTACACAACCTTTCCCCACCTAATCTTCACATTCCACACCCACACACTAACACTTGCAGTATTTTTCTAGAGTTAACTAAAGATTAATACTCATTTTAATTGTATTGAGTCAAGAAACATTTCTTGAGCATCAACAATGTGCCAGGTCTTATGCTAAAGTTACTAAGAAGAAAAAGAAAAAAAAATGTTTCTCATCAGTTTGATACAAAAGACTAGGCATTTGAACACATTAACTACAATAGAGGAAGATATGAGCACAGATTAGAAGGCAGTACAGTTCAAGAACACTTAACACTATTGAGAGAGGGGCACAGGGAACAGTTCTCCAATACATGATACCTGAACTGGGTGAGTCAATGTCAGGATCAGTTCTCATGTTTGCTGATTTTCAGTCTAATGCACTTTCCACAATCTAAAAATGGAAATTATAAAGTGGCAATGAGAAATGCACCTTCAGTAATACTGGGTCTGGCAGAAGTAAGGCTTGGTTGAGTGCAGTTGGTGACATGAATGTCTCGGATGAGATGGACAACAATTTGAACATTTCACTTAAAATGTCATATGGTGTGCTTAGTGTGATATTGTTATGTTACAGAATTACATGCTTATGATTTTGTAAGAAAAATGGGGTTATTTTTGCCTCACCCTGTATTTTAAAATCTATCTACAAATGTATAACCCAGAATATTGGTTTGAATTTTAATAAAATATTTGGACTATTTCTTTAGCTCACCCAAAATGCATTATGTTATCTTCACTGCTAGTTATAAGTTTCATAAATTTAGAACATCTTATAATATGCTTGTGCCTACTGAAAAACAAATAACAAAGCAACTAAAATCCAAGAAATTGTTGACCACAAATATGCTAGGTATTTTCATGAGCTTGAAAAATCCTTAAATTCTCATTTGTTTCCTGTCCTAAATATTTGAGAATAAGAGGGATTAAGTAATTTCAACTAATTCTACCATCGAATAGTAGTCAAAACTCTATTTTGACTGTTCTGATAAGTGTGCTCTGATTAAATCTCTTGACGATCAAGTTACATATTCCTAAAGGTACATATAGCCATTTTGGACTCCTGAGGGAATGGAATTTCGTGGCAGTCCTTAATAATTGGGAACTAGTATATGTTTCCCCTTCTCCCAATGACTCCCCATTTTATCTCTCTCTTTCCATTCAAGACACTTTCCCCCAAATCCATCCTGTGTGACTAGAAAAATAATTTACATTTATACAATGTATCACAGTGTTCTCATATATTCTATTCCTTTAATTCTTACAACATTCCTGAAAGGTTGAATGAGTCATTTTTTGTAGGTTTTGTGAGTTTGGGAGACTGGTCTAAAGCGACAAAGCCAACCCAGGTGTTCTTACCAGGCCTAAGTGTGCTCGCCAGTGCTTCCCACAAGTGCCCACTTAAACACTAAGCATTTTCACAAGGTATCCTTTTAAATACCTTGTAGTTTAAATAACCTCCCACTCTGTAAGTCCTCCTTCAACCAGGCTGCTCAAAAGTTCTTCATATTTTAAATATGGTATTTATTTTAATGATTCAGGAGTTTTTATTGAGTATCTATTTATGTTCCCAACACTCAACTAAGAATAAGACAAATATAATAAGCTTTAGCTTCTGTCTTCTATGAAATTACAGTTTGTTTCCCTAAGTGAATATAAGCATTAAAATTGCTACAACACTAATAATCACTGTATCCTAATGCCTAGAACAGTGCCTAGCATTGAATATATTTCAATAAGTATATACATTCATAAAATGAGTTTTTAAGATGAGAAAGCATCTGATGAAGGAACAAATGTAGCCAATATACATAGAGGGTAAAATACAGAAACAGTAAAATGTGAAGAAGTTCAGACACCCGAAGAGCATGCATACAGAGATCAGGAGCATTCTGTAGTAATTAATAATTCCTGGTAGGCTTTTATAGTCAAAGTGGAGAGAAGCTAAACCACTTTGGGGCATGTTTTATCAAGAATCTTATCTTAACATAAACTTTGACCTATTTACAAATTTTAGAACATTTCCCACAAACAATCATATGTGCTTACAGGAAGGAAAGCAACAACACATCAGCCCAATCCATTTATAAACGTGAATGTA
Source organism: Micronycteris hirsuta (assembly GCA_004026765.1). Classification (NCBI taxonomy): domain Eukaryota; kingdom Metazoa; phylum Chordata; class Mammalia; order Chiroptera; family Phyllostomidae; genus Micronycteris; species Micronycteris hirsuta. The sequence goes on along the minus strand of PVJI01002538.1, from coordinate 14,258 downwards.
ACATGCTTTAAAGAGGGGGGTGCTAGAAGAGAATGAAACACAGAAAAAATGAATAATGTACAATCAACTGAAGAGGGAGCAGTTTAGAACTAACCAAACTATTGTTTGAGCTAAAATCAGTGCACATTTCTGGGCTTGGGGAAATTGGAAGCTATCCTAAACTGTATTGTGTACCAGTTAAAATGACATTTGGTTTGAGTACATACTGCAGGTTTTATAAGAACCAGCCATTGCTTTCATCTCTCAATATGTTTTTTTTTTTAATTTAATCTTCATTGTATTTTTTTTCACATTCTCAACCAATTCTCTGTCACCAAATATCAGTCTCTATGTGTTTTTCAGAGATTGGTGCTTAGTTTATACAGACCTTACCTGACTATTGCGAATGAGTCAGCATCCTTTACAGGATGTTTCTTCAACAGCTGTAGCTTTAGCTAAAATTTACTGAACATGTTCCCTGTGGTAGGAAGATAAAGAAAGCGAGGCGCAGAGAGTGCATCAGCTTCCGTAACCAGGAAGTGGTGGGTGAGGGTCTGAGCTCGGAAGTCTGCTTGCTCCAGGGCAGGTGCTCTAAACCTCTAAACAGCTGTCTGTATCTACTACTTAGGACGCAAGTCCAGTCAAAGTTCAGCCTCTGCAAATGTATTTTGCTTTCTCGGTGGACTTTGAATGACATCGGTGTAAGTCTAGAATGATGTCCTTTTGCCACCCAATATGAATTGTTTTGATTCTCACAGTGTTGTCTGTTTTTGTATGCCTAGTAAATATGATTTTAATATAAACTGAAATCATCAAGAAGGCTAAATGTGATAATTTCAAAAGTCTACCCTGAAGGAGAGATGATGGCAGATGATTAATAAAAATGTAGTTAGATTTTCTAATCTTTTAGAAAAATTTTATAGCACCCAATGATAGCCACCCACCCAAGTAGGCATGACATTTTTAAACTACAACCCAGTTTATTAGGGAATATTCAGCTCTGGAGTGGATGAGTTCCTTCTGGAAGACAAAATTCCAATGAACTAGAAATTTAAAAGGCATAAGGAAAGTGTGGGGGAATAACAAGAGAAAGAGTTTGGGGAAGTCCCTAAGCAAAATATTCCTCAATCCTGACCCTCCCTGACAAAGGCTCACCGACCTCAGAGTGCAAGAGAATCATCTTGTTAAAACATAGATTTCTGAGCTCCATCCCAAGATTTTCTGATTTTGTGGCTCTGAAGTTGGACCCAAGACTAGGCATTGCTAACAATTCCCCAGGTCATGTCGACACTACTAGTATAACATTATAACTGAAACCAAGGTTCAGCTGCCTGCCACAATGAGAGCAGAACTTGTGAGAAAGGTGTTGGTGAAAAAGGAAAGAGGTTTTGTTCTGGTGCCAGCAAGCTGGAAGATAGGGGACCCTCGTCTCAAAGCCCATCTTAATATCTCAGTGCAGGCAAATGTTTTTATTTGAAGGGACAAGGAGAACAAACAAATCAAGGGGGGAGACTGGGAACCTGCAGGCTGTGGTCTTGCTGGTCCCGAGACAGATCTTCAATGTCAGAATCCTGGAACTGGCCAGTGCAGCAAATCCCTGCAATTGCACAGTCTGTGTCCACTGAAGTTGTGGTCAAGGCCGTTTCTTGTACAAGCAGGAACTGGAACTGCTGGTGCCTGCAATGTGCTTATAAAGAAGCTGTCAGTGTGTGAGTTCTTTCATAAGTTTGTTAGGACATTTTATTCTATTTCACAGTAAGAGTAATATAGTTTTTATTCACTGTCACAACATCACTTTGAGAACCACTGCTCTACAGTAATGACTTTCAATGTAGTATTTACAATCATCAGAAGGTGTATCCTTTAATATATCTACATTGTAACGTTATGCCTTTACAATTGGAATCAGAGTATATGCTAAATATAAAGGCTAGAATGACTAAAACCTGATAGCAGAAAAAAAGAGAAAGAAAATCTACCAAAAAGTATTCCAGATGCAGGAGCTAAGCAACTTGTCTATTGAGGGCTGCTTGGCTAATATAATAAAAAGGATACTATGCAGACCAGAGATGATGACCAGTGCTGGCTAATATTGTCATCAATAAAACAGTGGGGGGGGGGACACCACCCCATATTGATTGTATTATAGTCATAGCTATATATTAGTTAAAGTTAGATAAGGATTTGGACTCTATCCTAAGTGAAATGGTGAGTCCAAAAGATTTTTAAAGTGGAACATGACCTGTTAGATCCAAATTTTAGTTAATGAAATATATATTAATCAGGACCACCCCCACCCCCACACTCGAAAAGAAAGGTCAATTCAGATTTGCTTTAGCAATATAGGAAGAATTTTGTCTCATAGACCAGAGGTAGGTTGGAAAAATATATCCATGATTATATCTACATGCTCAAATAATATTCTGAAATTTTGCCAACTTTCCTAATTGTTCCTGAGAGTGTCACTTGCCAGACTTTAGTCTAATGTCCAACCATAAACCAATGACTATGGCCTCAGGTAACTGGAGGGCTGGCTTTGTCAGAACCCCAGAGTCAGTTACTTTGGAACATGTGTAGCCTTGTCAAAGTCCCAGCTGTCCCCAACTATCTAGTGTTCCATAGAAATAGGATCATTTTTTCATAGGCCTGGACGTAAGTTTGGAAAACTTTGCTCTAGAAGACGAAGTAACATTGGATGGGACATACGCCATATATTTTCCAATTTTCCCTGTAATGATCCCAGTGAAAAGACTCTCTAGGTGTCTTAAAGCGAAAATGGGTGTATCAAACCAACATCCCTGACTCTTTTGCTGTTGCTTGAATTAGGCAGATAATAAATACCTCATGGAAGTGGCTTCTACCTTCTCAGAAGGTGGAAGACAAAGGGGTGACTAGCTGGAGAGGCCTGAGATTGGACCCAAGCTTTTGCCCACCGTCCCCCGCCCCTCTGAGTGATTGGGCTCTGTTTTTTCTATATTGTACATAAATCTTTGCCTGAGGTCAGCATTTAGTGGTTAAAAGAAGCTTGAAAAATGCTACCATCAGAACGGCTCTAGACAGTGCCTCCTCCATTGCAGCCAGTCAGCCTTTCTTGTAGGAACTCAGAAATATTCTTTCTTTGAAAAACCGAAGCTGAAGATTTTATGACCCCTCTACCTTATAGCCCTATTATGAATAGTTGGGGAGTAAACTCTCTGGGACTGAATTTTTGATGTAGTTAAGGTGAAATCGCTTAGTTTTTTTTAAGGATGTGGACTTAACTAAAGCTCAGAAATCAACTTGTCATTTTCTACAGGCTCAGGGGCCTGGGCAGGACATGCCACACACCGATTTGGGACAATTCTGGCAGGAGTCCACTGAGAAAATATTGCATGCCAGGTTCACACTCAGTCACTCACAGTTTGAAAAAAAATTTCTCTGAATAAAAAAAGAAGGGGGGTACTCATAAAAAGACAACCAACCCAGCCTTCAGGAGAACTTTTAGCTTTTAAGAGCTCATTGCAGAATTACACAAAGATGATTTTAAAAGCCAAGTTTTGAAGTGAGATGTACAGTTCTGGGTCTTCAACAAATTCTGACAAGATTTCACACACTGTCAGAGAGGTTCTTTTCTCTTGCCCAGCTTCCCTGTGGTGGGAGAGGGGACTGAGCCAAGGCCCCAACCTTCTTACACTTGGGGAGCCACTTTGACCCAATTCCAGAAGCCCGAGGGCTGTCCTTAATTAGCATTGTAATTTATATTGCACAATTATGCAAATTGGGTACATAAACAAAATTATCCTTTCAGTTTGGCTTTGCTACCGGAGAATGCAAAGACGGTTAAAGATAAGAATAAAGAAACAGAATACATTTACTTGAACGCAGTGCACCATTTCTTAATATATCCTTTATTTTGTTTTACCCTTTCACTCTGTACTTGGGTTTTTAAAAAATTTTTTTCTCCCATTTTTTTTTCTTTTTACACTGTTTTTTTTTTTTTTCCTTCCTTTATCTATGCTTGGCTCTTTTCCTTGAGAAATTTTCCATCTCATTAATTCTGCTGCAGCGATTCATAACTCTTTAGGCCATGTCTTTGTTTTCTGATGTGACTATTGTCTTCACTATCTACAGTTTGTCCTCCTTTTCATTTGCTCCCAGATTCTCTCCTTTCTCCTGGCATCCTTTTCTATTTTCCTCCCATTTCCTGTTAGTTTGACTGCTTTTATTTTTGTGTGATCCTGCTTGACCAATATCCGGTAAACATCCTCAGGATCCCATCACTTTTACTAAGCATGGCAGCTAACTGAGGTTGGAAGATTGGACATTCAAGACACAAAGCCCAAGGAAATGGAAATGGAAGCCCATGTGCAGAGTCAATGGACACTATTCAAGTAGATATTAACCACCAGGTAATCAGGCAACAAATAAGCATAACACAGGTAATTTTCCAACACCAGACGATACTGAGTCAGCCCTTTTAAAAAGACTGAACATTGTATGGGAGATCAGAAAATACAACATATTTAAAACTAGTGGGAAATACACACTCCTTGGTGAAACTGGCTACGCAAGAACAGTGGCTATTGGTGCTTGACAATACGAGATATGAAGATTAACTCTTACGGGGATTTACCATAGAGGTGCTTGAACAGAATTGTGAAGAGAATAGAATTGTTTATTTCTTTATCTGCCCAGAACCATAGTTCCCCTGGGCAAATATACCTCCTGCTTCTGCAGCCCTGTGGCTGTAGCAACAGCAGCCAAATTAAAATATAACCCAAGGGATACTAGGTTCAGCTTGGGCAAATCAAAGCGCCTTCCCTCTGGCTATAACTTTTTTCCTCTTTGAATAATAATTAAATGCTTCCCATACAGATTTTTTGGTCTCTCTCTCTCTCTTTCTCTCTCTCTTGGACCCCTATATCATCTACTTTTCTCTAAGTTCTAGCCACCCTCACTGACTAATATCCTTAGATCATGGCTTTTGTATCTTTCATGCTCTCCTACTTGAATGGTCTTAATTATTCAATGGATGGTTTCTTCTTGTCATTTGAGTCTCTACTCAAATGTCATCTCAGAAAAATATCCTCTTATATCTCTGTCTAATGTTGACCTCCATTCCATCACGTGCTGTATACATTAATTTATTGCTATTGAAAATTGTCCTATTTATTCAATTTGCATGTGTACTTGCCCTCAGATATTTATATTTTAACCTGTTTATTGCCTGCCTTTCTCTACTAGAACATGAGATCTTGTGTGTATGGCTCACCACTGCATTCCCAGTCCTCGGGAGGGTGTTAGACACCAACAGCATTCCAAAGTAATTTTGATTCATGTGAGTGCATTAATGTTTGTTATAGATTGGGCAATAACTTAAACCTGGCTGAAGTTTCCCGTCCCTATGATTTGTGGACTTAGGTAGAAGCGTCAAATTCAGGTTTTGGGGTATCGAGTGCTTAAACTAGGAGACATAAAGCCTGCAGAAACAGATTTTTCCACATTGTGAACCGAAGTGGATGAGCCAGTGGAGGTGGGAACAAGTAAGGAGTAGTGGGGAGGGGTGAGGTGGTTGGAGTAGAAGTGGATGAAAACTGAGTTTGAAAACTGAGTTTACCTGGTGTCTGATGTTCCTGAGGGCCCACTATATTCCTATCTTTGGTTTCTATGAAAGGGTCCTTTCTATGATTTCTGCTTTTTCATTTCAATCCTTTGCAAGCAATAAAAGCAACATATAACAACCTTATAACATTGTGCTTTAGGGTTTGAATCACAATTCTGCTTTTTATATTTGTATTGTGAAAAACCGATTTCTTAATCTCTCCCAATTTTAGTTTCTTTACCTAAAAATGAAAGACAATAATGGAAGCAATCTGAAAGAGCTTTGGAAAGGTTAATGCCATATATAATTTCCTTCCTAATTAAGGAAAGAACTATAGCCTAGCTCAATAGTTAAAGTCTACTTTGAATTGGTATTTCAAACCTATCTTTACTGATACATCTTATTTCCTGTGGTACGTTTTGTATTCCAGTTGTTTTTTTTTAGAATATTCTCTACATCTTTTTTTTTATGATTAAATACACTTAAAGTTGGACTTTCATCTATGAACAGTTATGTTCATCTTATCTCTGATATATCAGCTTCTGCTAGATGTCTGGGTGGGGCATTTACACAAAGTATTTGGTGCTAAGAAATTAAGGAAATGTTGGTGTGGATTGATCCTCTTCACTGGTAAGTGCTAGGTATTCAGTATATGAGGAGAAAAGGAAGTTCACAGGACAAGACCCTGGAAGACAACAAAAGCTTGCCCTTTCCAGTGTTTTCGGTAACAGTCCTCATTGTCTCTTACAGGAAGTGGGTTGTTATAAGAAGAATGAACAGTAAATGCGCATGAAATCTGGAGAGGGGCTTGGACTGGATCTCTTCGTCAATGAGGCTCAGGATACCACTCTGCTGTTCCCATGGCTTAACCTGTATCCTCACGTTCAGTCTACAAAGATCCTGTAAGTTAGCTCTGCCTTCACCACATCAATTAACTGGATAAACCACAACTAGGTAAGGGGCATTGTCTGTGGGGAGAGGCTGTCCCAAACCAGTTATAGTAAAATCCAAGCAGTGATGATAAGGTAAGCAAATGGAACAGAGAGTAAACTATAGGTCTCTAGTCAGTTAACAAGTATCTTTTAGAAACATATCTGCCAAAAATAAAAAGTTTAAAGAGAGGCAATATATATATATATATATATATATATATATATATATATATATATATAATGCAATGAAAAGTATATAATTAAAAAGTGTCAAAAACCTACACACAATTAAATGACAGTGATAAAAAACGTTGATATTTTTTAATACTCTCCCTTATCTGAGCCAAAATTTGAATTCAGATTCTGCAAAGTGGAAGAACTGGCCCTTTAATGGGCTTGCAATTCCTAGTCAACATTTAGGAAGCGATTTTGGAGTGGGGGAAATATATCACTGAAAGATAGAGTATTTTTAAACATAGTATATCAGAGTAGATTTAAACAGACTGAACTTTATTTTCTGACAAATTTTAGATGTGGATTTGAGAGAAAAACAAGATCATGAGTACTATATTTTCTGTTTACACCCAAATCATAGTGTGTATGGAGTTTTGTTGCTCTTCTAATCCAGCAATTACCAGGCAAAAATGTAATGAAAACATCTGATTCAAATTTTCACAAAAACATAAGATTATTCTTAAAACATATTTATGGGCCACATAAGAAAACTTGAATACATGGAGAAACAGTATTATATGAGAAGTTCAAATATTATACATTGGTCATTTAAGTCATCTATATATGGTTGAAATAAATGAAGGTGTTGGTGGATTATTGGATATTATTTTAATAACCTGTAAAAATTATATTTGCCTGTATTTCATCAAGAAAATTACAATTATCTTCTTAAATAAGATTGCCTTCTATATTTTCTAATTTCCTATTTGCTGTATTCTTTTCCCCATTTGTATTGTTTTTTTATTTTGCTTTTTACTCTTTCCAGAATATTAAAGATATTTTTCCTTTTAATGAGATTAAGTTCTGTGATTCATTTGTTGATTTTAAATTTCTCTAATTCAATAAAATTTAAGCTTCTTCTTCCTAAAGTTTTGTCTTTTTGATTTATTGTAATCTACTTAAGTTCTTGAGATAAAGACTTCATTCATTTACATTTATTTTTAATGCAGTAAACACTGAAGCCTATGAGTTTATCTCTGAGTGAGTGTTGGTAATATAAATGTGTTGCTATAATGTTAGTAGATTTCTGAAGTCTGCAATTATGGTTTTATTTTCCATTTGTCTCAATGGTTATTTAGTCAAATGTTTTCATATCTAATATTGCTTTTGTTTTACTATTGGTTTTTAATATTTTGGAGGTATTTTATGAAAAATTTATTTTTTTAGTACTGTTACATTGTGACCAGATATGATTTTTTGCAACTTCTGTTACTTATCATTTATTTGTCTTTTCCTAATACTGATATACTTGGTAAATAAACCACAGATGCTTAAAAAATGTGTAATGTGTGTCTGTAGGGTACAAATCTTTATAGACATCAATGAATAACTTTCACTTCTCTTGTCTTGATTTTAATTATTTATATTATCTGATCCTTCTCCAGTGATTTCATAGTTATACATCACGCTTACAAAATTACTATATATTTCCTCCTAAAGTATCTATATACCTTCTTTATGCTTTCTACGTGTGTTCTCATCAAAGCCAAGAATGAAGGGGTATAATTGGCTCCTTTCAATAAAGAAGATCTTGCTGCATCTTTCCTTTTACATTCCTCCCACTCCTCACCACTCCCACAGAGATGCTCTCTTTATATGGTCAAGGATTTTCACATTTGCTTTCAGTTTTCTAAGCCATCACCAACAATTATATAAACTTACCTTCATGTTCATTCACTGCTCTGTTCTTGTCCCTGGCACATAATACACCTTGAGAATTCTGGTTAAGGAACCAATGCAGTAGATGGGGAGATTATTCTAAGTATTGCTTCTGTAAGTGCATGCACGTTCCCACAAACATGTTACCACCAAGATTATGGTAAATCCATAATGTGGATTTAACCTTGATAGCCCTGTCCCAGCAATGATCAAACACACACACACACACACACACACACACACACACACACACACACCAATTCATACTAATGTAAGTGAACACTTAACTATTTCCCATATGCTAATAGTCTTAGAACACAAAGCGCATATACATCACATCGTTACTAGTTTTTTTTTTTTTTAATTGATTCACCTGTAAGTAACTGTAAATGTTATTCTCAAACTTGGCTGTACATTGTAGTTACATAGGATAACTTTTCAAACATCCTAGTGACATAACTACACACCAGACTAATGCAATTTAAGCCTCCCTTTCTAAAGCTTCTCAGGTGACTACAGAGTGCTTCCAAGAATACAAACATAGGAGAGTCTCTGGAGTCTGAACCCTTAGTCTAGTTATGCCTGTGGATATAACACAACACGAGAAAGAGCTTTTTTGGATATTTAAAAATTGATTTCAGGAAACAGAGGTTTCAGTCAAGATAATCACTACAAAGTGATTGAAAAACACTTGTATCATTGCTGTAACTGTTTTATTATTTTTAACATGCACATGAATGGAGTCTCCTGTTCTGTTTGGGGTGAGAGTAGATCAAACAAGAGGGTTTTCCAGAGTCGGTCCAACAGCTCAGTTAAAACCAACATGGATAAATAGATTATAATCCAACTTTTTAAATTTAAAAACATTTCATAAATTTGGTTTGGGCTCTCTGACACAAGAAAATCTGAAGTTAAAGCCCTAATATTGAGGTCCTGCAGGGTTTTGTTTTTTGGGGGCATATTACCACCTATGTGTCTTGTAATTTTGTGGAGCCTCAGGCATGAATTCAGACTATGTATCAGATCATCTGATTCTGAAGGATGCTTGAAAATAGTCAAGAAAAAACCTCATATGAAAACTTTGCGGCATTATAATATATGCATTTTCCTAAACATGCTCTGAGATAACACATTAGCAAAAGCATTCAAGCTATAGTTAACCTAATTTTACAACAAACGGAGCCAATTAGCTCTTTGATGGGATAATCTTCATTCAATTGTTATTTTTTTAAATTTATAATTTGATAGCATCAATTAACTAAATTTTTCTTCCAACTTTATTAATATACAATTGACAAATAAAATTGTGCCTATTTAAAGGGTACAGTGTGAAGATTTGATATACAAATAACTTTGTGAAATGATAACCACTATCAGGTTAATTAACACAACCATCACCTCATATATTTACCGTTTTTTGTGCAGATATTGAGAACTTTTAAAAAATCCATACTCATAACAAATTTCAAGTATACTATACAGTATTATTAACTATAGTCATTATGCTGTACATCAGAGTCAATTAATTTAGTAGGTAACCTACTCATGCATCTTACGAAAAAGAGAGGTTCTATAGATAAGTGTGATCTAAATTATGCCCACCCACTGAAACTTTTTATATTTGGCCTTTTCTTTGATAGGCAGTATCTACTCATCTTATTGTTTATGTTGTTATTTAAAATATTGTTAAAAATATGCCAAATGCACTTGTCGGGCAGATAGCTTTAATTGTATTTTCAGGTTAGCTTTCTTCTTAATAGGATCTCGATTTCCCAAAATATATGGCTCGATTGAAAATGCCTAGCAGAATATAGGATCCTTAGACTTCCATCTTAAGAATAATCAAGAAGATAATATGAGTTAAGTGTCTTGTATAATGATTTTCCCATAGTTCAGTGGTTCTCAAATAGGACCTGGATGAGCAACATCAGCCTCCCGTGGGAATTTTCGAAATGCAATTCCCAGGCTCCACTCAGCCCTACTGAATCTGAAACCTTGAGGTCTGAGTTTTAACAAGCCCTCTGTGTGATTCTATTACACTCTAAAGTTTGACTATCAAACACAATGCAATATATTGATGATATATTATGAAACTGTACACTTGAAACTTATGTAATTGTATTAATCAATGTCATCCCCATCAATTTAATTTTTCAAAGTTTGAGAATCTCTAACATAGGCAAGTGTTCCCCAAAAGGGCCATAGAGTAAACACAAAACAATAAAATATATGGCTCTTTTACCGCCTTTTTGTTTTAGTTTGTTTAGAAAATTTTTTTCTGCATTAAAAAGGTAATACTTGCCCAGGAAGTTCATTTTTATCTGCAGTAGAATTGATCAGAGTTCCTATCATTTGAATATATTTTTCCATTACCCGTCAAAGGTTCATGACTGCTTTTCAACATCTTTCAATGTATGCTGAAGAGATCATTAATCCCTTGCATTTGCTTTCAAAAATTCTTTCAAGCAGCAGAATGTTAGATTTCACATGTGCTTTACTTACCTCATTGAGATAATGTTACTATAATGATCTCACTTATATGTTGCATAATTAGATCTAAAATCTCTCTAATGAGATACACCATGTTATTTGGAACCAGTGACACTATCGTGGATTGCAAAGGACACTCCATGCTAAATTTTCCAAGACATTTATTAATAAGTCATCATTTCATAGAGATTATCTTTTCCTCCTCTCTTTAAAAATATCATTGTTTCTAGATGGATATTAACATTCACAATAACTCAAAGGACTAAGGATGTCCGCTGTGTTTGGCACAAAATATGGTGCATAACAATTCTTTGCCGGGAAAATAAAGACTCTGTTAACAGAAAAAAAAAAAAAAGCTATAATATAGACCAGGTTGTTGTAACATCCCTGCATTTGTATATTTGCAGCATATATTAATTTTTTATGTTAGTATAGTTTAAGAAAGAACCTTTTTTATATGAGGAATATTTTTATTAAGAAAGACCTACAGGCAGGCTTGAGAAGGTGGTAGTCATTTTTTTCAGTACCTGCTTATGTATGTTCAACACATATGAGATGAAAATAAGTATGTATACATATCTATGAGGTCTGCTTCATTGGTTATTCACCCACATAAAAATACCTACATGCATTGTTAATATAGACAAACGAATACACAAGAGACATATGAAGACAGCAAAGTGAACTGCATGGAGGCATAGCCACTAGTTTACATTCAGTACTATTGTCATCCCTGGGCTGCCTATAAATATGAACTATTTATCCAAACTGCATTTGCTTGTTAATGAAACCAGAGCATGCAGCATTTGACAGAAGTGTGGTGAATTAATGGCTAAGATTGCCTCACCTTTCTACAGTCTTCTGAGTCTGCACAGAAGAGGAAATGAAGGGAGACAAACTGAAGGGGGATGCGCGGGGACTCCCTTGATTCTGCCTGTCACCGTTTTGAGCCGGCTCAGGGCCTCGGGGGAGTCTGGCTGTTCTAGCCTTCCTCAGCCAGCCAGACGGTAACGGCCCACTGCTTTTATTCATTACCCTGAATGTAATGCACTAAATTTAACAAGTAACACACTCAGCGGGAATTTATTGGCCTTTTGCAGCATGATTGCAAGGTAGAATATGGATATGGATTCCAATTACTGTTGACACCCAGATAAGAAAAACAAAGCTTGTATATAATTATTAATCAAGGTTGATATTCTAGGGAAATGAAAGTACATACATAAATACATACCTATCTTTAAACTATTTGAAGCAAATATTCCCAGGTTGAAAGAACTCTTCCTGTTACACAATAGGAGCATTCCAATTAAATACAGCAATGATAAAACAGCAACAGTTTTCACATAGAAAGAGCTGTGTGGAACAGATGTACAGTAGAGAGAAGGTTAACGAATTCCAAACCTATACTTGTGTGTAACATGTAGGTGGATAGTCAAATAAAGAGTAATCTTTAAAGAAGGATTTAGGATTTTAATTAGAAAAATAATCCGGTTAACATTGTTATTCTAGACACTAACTATAGGTCTGTATGTGGTAGGAGGAGCGATTATAAAATATATATGTATTTATGCTTTCATATCCCCAACACTGACGGTACCTGATCATGAGAATATAATATTGTTTGCATATGGATATTTATGATGAACCTTGAAGCCCTTGAGTTGCAATGAGAAAATGGGATGAAAAGCTAGAATTTTTGCAATGGGCAAGGGTGTGTTGTTGTTCTTATTTGTTTTATTTATAAAGGCCGTGGCAACATAATACATACAAGGGCATAGGAGATAGAACAAGATTTTATTTACTAGACCGTATAGGAATAAAAATGTTGAAAAATGTAAGGCATATGAAAATAAAGGGAACATCACCTTTTCTACTATTAACCCAAATGACCAACATAAATTATTGCAATAAGAGGCAATATGCATCACTGGTAAAACCTTGAACCCTCACATGGCACCGAGTCATATTCTGGCTTCAATAATTACTAGCTCTCTGACCTCGAGCCACTCATTTAATCTCTCTTAGCCTATTTCTTCAACTGTAAAATAGGGATAATTATAGCACTACCTCTGTTGTTATATGGACAATACTGTATTATATACTTCCAAGGTGCTAAGAAACTAGATCATAAGTGCTCTCAATACACAAAAGAAATCATAATTACGAGACATGATGGAGGTGTGAGCTAATGCTAAGGCAGTAATCAGATTGCAATATATAATAAATGTATCAAATCAACGTGTTGTATACCTTAAACTTGTATGTTAGATGTCAATTATACCTCAAAAAATAATTCTGGTAAATTATTTAATATAGTTCTGATACAAAGTAAACAATCAATATAGTAAATTTGATTATTTTGTATTATTTTAATCTACTCAGTGTTGAAAATCACTAAACCAGAACACAAATATCATCATAATCTTTCTTTTACACCTGATTGCACTTTAATACAAATTTGAGCTTAAATATTTCAATGGGAAGAAAGGACATTTTATTCCTCTATTGATCAATTTGGAATTGAGAGTGCCAATTTTATGGCAAAGTCCTGGCATGTAACCGTGTGAAGTTAAACAAAATACATTTCTGACATTCAGCGTGCTCAGGTGTAATGCTGGTCTAAAGATACCTCTGGGGGTATGTGGTAAAATTGTAGAAAACATACATATGTGTGTATGTCTGTGAAACTCAGCACATGGCATGGTACCATACAGGTATGGAGATATTTTTTTTAAGATTTTATTTATTTATTTTTAGAGAGAGGAGACGGGAGGGAGAAAGAGGGAGAAACAGCAATGTATAGTTGCCTCTCACATGGCCCTCACTGGGGACTTGGCCCGCAACCCAGACATGTGCTCTGACCGGGAATCAAACCGGGACCGTCTGGTTCCCAGCCTGCGCTCAATCCACTGAGCTACACCAGCCAGGGCAGTATGGAGATATTTTTTTTTATTAGGGATCTATGGAAGAACCTTAGTATTTAGTCATCACTGAAATTCTACTTGGTAGGTTGTTTATGAATCGAAACATGGGAAATGTTCATTGGTCTTTTTAAGGCCACAGAATTACTAGCAAGAGCCTCCCCGAACTTAGATAAGTCAGTGTTCTTTCTACTGCAGTAACCTCCCTTGACCGCGGAGAAAATGTGCGTGTGAGTGTGTGTGGAAAAGTCACCTGCTCTTGAGAGTTAGTGCACAGTTTAGGTTTTAAACAGAGTGGGTAGGTGATAACCATCTGTGTCATACCATGTTTTATTTTTCTGATTTTTCCTAAGAATTTCATGTAGCTTACCTACTTAAGGCCTTCAATAATTGGAATATGAGACAAAATTTTCTGCAGAAGTAGAAAGAACTACTCTTATTTCAATGTCACCTACTCAC